>ML806000.1:35696-57850 GCA_009831015.1 Picea engelmannii | reverse complement strand
CCCGCGCCCAGTAAGAAGTTAGGGCGCGGGTTGCTTGTTTTGAGTGGTTTTTGAGGAGTTACTTAGCATGGCTTTGGCTAGGAAGAGGCATGAGTTGGCCTGATGCCAGGTAAACCTGTATGGTGCATTTTAGGGTTATAACACACCATAAATGGCATGACATGTACTATCCATATAGAATAGTATTACCTTCAAATATATTAAAACTCATACCATTATATATGAAACAAACTTGGGTCCATTACCCAAACCTTTGTGCTACCGCAATTCGCTACCGGACTTTCTTCAAGGGTTGACATCAATGACAACCAAACTTAATCAACAATCTCCCCCTTTGGAATTGATGGTAACACTCTGATGCAATACTGAAATTATGTCATGCAATACTGAAGTCATATCACTCATGCTCCCCCTGGAAACATGCCTCTATCCTCTGCATCTCTGTGACCATTACTCCCCATGAAACCATGCCTCTATCCTTTGCATCTGATGAATCTTGTGACCATTTCTCCCCCTAGAACCATGGCTCTTTCCTCTACATTTGATGAATCTCTCCCCCTTTGTCATCAATGGAAAAGGTATATTTTCATCCGGGGTTGCTCCCCCTGACTGAACTGTCCTATTTATGGTTCTTCCTCTTGTACATCTAAGACATATAAGATAAGCATTCAAAAACATTCATTTTGGAGTAGAAATAACTCTGAGTCTTTGGCGAAGATACTCAAAGGCTTCCTGTGGAAGTGGTTTTGTAAATATCTTTGCCACTTGTTCTTTTGTGCCCACATACTCAACTCTGATGTTCTTTTCTACAACCTATTCCCGTAGAAAGTGATACTTTATTGGAATGTGCTTCGTCTTGGAGTGCATCATTGGGTTCTTTGAGATACTGATGGTGTTTGTATTATCACAATAGATTGGAATGAGCTCATCATACTCAACCTGTATATCTGTCAAAGTTTGTTTCATCCAAAGAACCTATGTACAACATGTTGTTGCTGCAATATACTTTGCCTCGGCTATAGATAAATATATTGATGATTGTTTCTTACTTATCCATGATACTAAACACTCACCCAAGTAGAACGTTGCTCCACTGGTTATTCATTGGTCATCAATACAACTTTCCCAATATGCATCGATGTAGGCAATAAGAGATAGATCCTTTCCTTTTGGATACCATAATCCAAACTCTTATGTTCCTTTGAGATATCTGAAAATTCTTTTCACTGCTAATACATGTGATTCCTTTGGTGTTGGTTGAAATTGTGACACTTGTCCAACTTCCTGCATTACATATGATCTGGATGTTGTCACATATAGTAGGTTGCCAATCATTAACATGTATTGCCTCTGATTTGTAGACTTTGAATCATCATCTTTGCTTAACTTGCAATTGGTTTGCATGGGAGTGATAACTAGTTTGCATGGGAGTGATAACTAGTTTGCAATCTCCCATTCCAAACCTCTTTAGCATTTCTTTGATATAGTTGGTTGGAGAAATAAAAATTCCTTGGTTTCTTTGACGTATCTGAAGTCCCAAAAAGAAGGATAGTTCTCCAAGTAATGACATTGCAAATTCATTATGCATATCCTTTGCAAATTTCTGGCTTAACCTGTCATCATCACTACCAAAAATAATATCATCAACATAAACTTCAATTAATAAAATATTACTTTGAATTACCTTGATGTAGAGGTTGTCTGCGCTTCCTTTTCTGAACCCTGCATGTTGTAGATATTTATCCAGTCTAGAGTACCATGCTATAAGAGCCTGTTTTAGACCATACAAGGCCTTATTTAATTTTCACACATAGTCTGCATTCTCTGACAACTGAAATCCTTCTGGTTGTTCAATGTAGACTTCTTCTTCAAGTTCCCCATTCAGAAAAGTTGATTTTACGTCCATCTGATACACTTTAATATTTTTGGAGCATGCATAAGATAAAAGCAATAAGATTGATTCCATTCTGGCAACTAGGGAAAATGTATGTTCAAAGTCGACTCCTTCAACCTGTACATATCCTTTACATACCAATCTATCTTTGTTCCTTGTAACCTTTCCATCTTCGTTCAATTTAGTCATGTATACCCACTTTGTGTCGATCATATTCTTATCCTTTGGTATTGGAACCAATTCCCAAGTGTTATTTTTCTCTATTTGATCCAATTCTTCATCACAGCCTTGTTCCAAAATTCATCCTTGTTGGCCTCTTCAAAATAGGTTGGTTCAATCGTAGATGTGAGAGCTAGGTGTGTTTGTTCTGGTGAACAGATTCTTCTTCTAGTCTCAACTCCTGCATCTTTGTCTAAAGGATGATTCTTCTGTAATTGTCTGCTAGATGTCTTTGGAGGCACTTGTGGAACTTTCTCTTGTGCTTCTATCGGATTCTCTTCATCTTCCTCTTCTACTTCATTTTCATCTTCTACTTCTTCGAAAAGTTGTTCCATTGATTCATTTTCTTCTTCCTTTGATTCTGGTCTACCTGTTTCATCAATTGTTACATTCATGTTTTCTACAACTTTGTTCAATCTCAGATTGTAACACTTGTATGTTTTCCTTGTAGTTGAGTAACCAACAAGTAATCCTTTGTCCACACGAGAGTCAAACTTTCCCATTTTTCCGTCTTCTCTTTTAATGTAGTATTTGTTTCCAAAAACTCTGAAGTGTTTCACATTTGTTGGTCTTCCTTTGCATAGCTCGTAGGGAGTTTTGTCAGTGTTGTTTCTGAGCATTACTCTATTTTGAATTTGAACTTTTGTATGCACTGCCTATGTCCAATATATATCTATCAATTTGGAATCCATTAGCATTGTTCGAGCCATTTCCTATACTATCATGTTCTTTCTTTCAACAACTTCATTCTGTTGAGGTGTCCTAGCAACGGAGAATTGCGTTTTTATTCCATGACTTCTGCAATAGTCCATAAATTCCTTTGAAGTGAACTCTCCTCCATTATCAGATCTCAATCATTTTATTTTTGAATCCATTTCATTTTCAACCATTTCCTTGTAGATCCTGAAGTTTTCAAAATCTTTTGACTTATTCTTGGGAAAGCAAATTGCAGTCATTCTTGTATAGTCATCAACTAATAACATAACATATTTCTCACCTTTTAAACCCTTTGTTGTAGTTGGTCCAACTAGATCAGTATGCACAATTTTGAGTGGTCTTGTCATTGAATATTCCTTTGATTTTAACCTTGGTCTTTGTTTTCTTTCCTTGTTGACAATGCTTTCATAAAGTGTTGGTTGGTTTCGTGATCCGGGGAATTTCTCTGACTACTTCTCTTCTGCTAACTTTGACAAGGTTATCAAAATGTATGTGACCCATTCTTATGTTCCATAGCCAACTTTGATCTTCCTTTCCTAGACAACACTTTTCATTTCTAATTTCACTTAATACATATATGTTGCTTGAAGTTCTCGCAACTGCAGCAATCAATTTTCCTAAACCTTATTTTCTTATCTCGCATTTTTGTGAATCGAAAGTAACTTTATGAACTCGGTCACACATTTGACTCACACTTAGAATATTATGTTTCATATCTTCTACTAGTAGAATATTTTTTGCCTTGGTTTCCTTGTTCCCAATTCTGATTGTGCCTTTTCCAATGATTTTAGCTGAATCATCATTTCCGAAGGAGATTGATCCATCTATTTCCTTTTGTAATATAAGAAACCTATCTCTATCACATGTCATTTTTTGAACAGACACTGTCAACATACCAACCACGTTTCTTTTGCTTAGCTTGTAGAGCGAATGTGCATTCTTCATTGCTATACTGATCCTACTTTCTTATCCATGTCCTTTTTTGAGGTTCCTATCTGTGACTGTTGTTATTTTGTTGCAGTTCTCTAGGAGGGACTGTCATTCTGCAATCTTTGGCCATGTGTCCAAAATTGTTACATTTGTAACATTCCACTTTAGTGCTCAAGGATTCAAACATGTTGTAACTTCTTCTCTATGTTTCACTAGGCCTTCTTGGATAACCCCTTTGTGTATGAATTTCAAATTTGTTTGCATTCCTGTTGTTAGCTCTGCAATTCACAGCTTTATGTCCAAAATTATTACATGCATAATATAAACCAAAAAAGATAGTTTGATACCTGGGAGTTGAAGACATTATGAAAGGAGGTACTCTTATAAATTCTTCTTCTTCCTAAGGACTATCTATCGGTTGTTGATTCTGAAATATGAATATTCTTCGTGGAAGAGTGTCCCTATAATCTTCCTTGTAGTTCTTCTTATCCCCCTTGATTGTTTCTACATAAATTTTTGGATATTTTTCTTGCTCTGTTGTTTTGGAGCTTGATCATTTTTATGTCTGATTGTATCCAAGTCCGAACTTGTCATGATGAGATTTTTGACTTGTCATGACTAAGATTTTAACTCTGTTGTTTTGGAGCTTTAATTTCTTCTTCGACTTCTTCATATTCTTCTTTGGATTCTTCATATTATTCTTCAGAGTATTCTTTATCAAAGTCTTCTACTGCCATGAATATAACTCTTTCTGTCTCACTGTCATTGACTTCATCTTCATCTGATGATGAGATGTCTTCTTTGGTGCATAAGCTTTTCTTGAAAAATTTCTTTGTGGTTCTTTTGTCTTTATATGTTTGTTTGTATTTTGATTAACCTTCATCATTTCTCTTTTTCTTATAAGGACATTTTTTAGCAAAATGACCAATACCATCACAATTAAAACAAATTAAAGGAAGCTTACCTCTATACCTACCATCGGTTCCCTTGTTCAGTCTTTTGAAAAAGTTGGCCACTTCTTCATCATCTTCCGAGACGTCACTGTTGTTGCTATGTTCTTCTTTTTGCCTTCCCTTTTGCTTTGAATTTTTGGATGCTTTGAAGGCTGCTTCTTTTATATCTGGATTTTCCTATTCAGTTCTCATTTCATATGTTGTGAATATTCCATGTAATTCGTCCATGCTTATTGAGTTTAGATCTTATCTTTCTTCTAGTGTTGATATCTTAGGGTCAAATCTCATAGGAAGAGATCTTAGTACTTTTTGAACAATTACAGATTCTTTGATTTCTTCTCCCAATCCTATGATTGCATTTACTATTTCATCAACTCGTAAAAAGTAAGTTGCAATATTCTCATCTTCCTTCATCTTAATTTGTTCGAACTGACCTCTGTAAGTTTGAAGCTTTGCTGCTTTGACTTTTGAATCTCCTTCATAAATATTTTGAAGTTTGTCCCAAATCTCTTTAGCGGATTTACAATGTGAAACTTTGGTGAATATCGTTTCACTAAGACCATTCAGAAGTGCATTTTTGGCTTTGGAATTATTCTGATCGAGTTTCACTTCTTTGTCATTTGTTGGAGGAACTGTTGGTGTTGTGTATCCATCTACAATTGATTGCCAAATTTCAAATCCATGTGCCTGTATATATGTTTTCATCGTTATGCTCCAAAATGCATACTTCTGTCCATTGAACTGTGGTATTCCATTTTTCTATAAGTTTTTTCTCTCCATGATCTACCTTTCAGTGGTTAAACTGATTTCTGAAGGAACCTTCTCTGATACCAATTGTTGGATTACTGAGAGGGGGAGTGAATCAGTAATAGAGAAATTTAATCCTTTTTAAATTATATAATCCAAGTGTTATATCGATGTATCATTATCATCCAATAACTGCAGAGTAAATAAGCAATGAACAAATGAACAATCATACACATACACAGTACACCAATGTTTTACGTGGAAACCCAAAGCAGGAGAAAACCACGGAATGTTTTTTCTTATATGTCTTGAAGAATTACATTCATTGGAAGCACCAACTTCCTTTGTTTTCCAACTGCAACTGGAAGGAGGCTCCAACCCCCTTGTTTCTGAGGCTACAACCTAAAGGAAGCTCCAACTCCCCTATTCTCTTGCTACAACAAGAAGGAGGCTACAACCCCCTATGTTCTCCGGCTACAACCGGAAGGTGGATACAACTAGACCTCCTTGCCCCGTCCAACCACCCTGAAATAGAAGTAGAATGATGGAACCACTATCGCACTATCACTGTGAGATATATCGCTGTAAACCTATACCAATAAACCTATAATCAACCTGTACCATAAACAAGTGCATCAACCATGCACCAACCTGTACCAAACAACCTGTAATCAACCTGTACCATAAACAAGTGCATCCAACCATGTACTAAGTATGTACCAATCATGTGTCAACTACTCATCAACTATGACTCATCAATATGTACCAACATCATCAACTATGCACCTCATGTATGTGCCAACTCATCAACTACTTGTCTCAACCATGTACCCAACATGTACCTCAACCAAAATCCCTCATCAATATCATCATCCAAATATGATTTATAACTCTGTAATATACCTGGTGTATATGATCACATACCTGCAAACCTTCCTTAACTTTAAGAAAAAGAGACTAGCATTTTCATCAAACTTTTCTTTAGTCTCACATGACTAGTTTTGGATTAGTCAACAACCCTAACTTGAAATAATAATAACTATGTACTTGTAATGAATAAAGATCTGAAACTGATACACAGTGTTCTTCAGCGTGTTTTATGCAATTCCTCTAGGTGTCACTACTTGGAACCTCTCATAAAAGGATTTATAGCAAAAATGGCATACATTGTTGAATTCTATCTTATTTTAGAGAGAGACCTTGTAGAGCGTGCCCCGCATGAAATATTTATTGAATCAATCTAAAATTGTTACACCACATACTACATATTGTACTATAACCAACACATTTGGTATTACTAAATTTTTATCTGTTAGGAAGAAGTTATGACATTTTTACCCGAAACACTTGTTTTAGACAAGTTTCAGGACTAGCCACAAACCCTGTTTTCCACGGAGTGTAACTCCAAAAATAAAACGACCCACAAGATGAATTTTTTACCACAAATACTTGGATATGTTTCCTTAGTGGAATATCAATATCACGGTCTAAATCATTCTAGAAAAAAAGTTATTGCGAAAATGGTGAGATGACCTGTAAATAACATACCTTAGAAAGCATCATCAAAAGAATTTATCCTCCCTTGAATTTAGGCCCTCTTTTCTTCACCTTCCCTCTGAAATTCGACTTAGATATCCTTTTGTTACCTCATTCACCTATAGATATTCAATATTCTCAAGTGTGATGTTAAATGAGAGAGCCTTGCCTCTTATTTATACTCTCCATCTTCTAGGTCACTTAACCCATTTCTAGGTCACTTAACCTATTTCTAGGTCACTTGACCCATTTATAGGGAATTTAACCTATTTTCCTCATTTTTAGGGTTAACCAATTTCCATAATTAGAAATTTCTCCATTAATTTATCATTTAAATATTCCTCCTTGACTTTGTCACCTCACTTTATCATTTAAATAATCTTCTTTGATTTTGTCACTCACTTTATTATTTAAATAATTCTTCTTGACTTTGTCACTTTACTTTATCATTTAAATAATAATTTCTTCTTTGCAATCTCTTTGACTTCTTTGACCTTTTGGGGCTTCAAGCCAACATATGAGGGCCCTCCAACTTCGTAAGGCCATAACTCTCAAACCGTGAGGAGTTATGTGACATTCCACATACCACTAGAAATGGCATGACATGTATTATCCATATAGAATAGTATTACCTTCAAATATATTAAAACTCATCCCATTATACATGAAACAACATTGGGTCTATTATCCAAACCTTTATGCTACCAAAATTCAATACTGGACTTTCTTCAAGGGTTGACATCAATGACAAACAACCTTAATCAACATAGACTTGACTGGTTGTCTTTGCACAAGTTCTTGTCACCTCACCCGGTTGTGTTGTTGTCGTGGGTGGATGGGTTTGATCTCAAACCTTCTGGTGTCACTGTATATCGTTTCACCTGCGTATGGGCTCGTTTATACTATCGCTATCTATGTATTTGGTTACGATGGCTATTATGCCAAGGGACCTTCTTGAGGTGAATTTTTATTTCATGGCTTTGTTTTTATATCAGCATTACCCCGGTTGATTGGGGAAAACTGCGAGGGTTATGCCCTGTGTGTTCTAGTGTTATTTATTGGCCCGTGAAGGACCTCTACTCCTTTGTTCATAATCTCTCTCACATGTTGAACTCTCGCCTTGTCTTTCAAAGCTATGGGTGATATGGCGTGTGGGTCCAACATGTTGTTTTGAATGTTCTCACCTGTTGTTGATGGTCATTTCCAACCCCCTCTGTGTTGGTTACTCAGAGTCCACCCTTGATTATTTTAAGCCCGATTTTGTTAAATGAACCAGTTGTTTTTGGTCGGACGCATGGTCGACCGTTATGATTTGGTGGAGTATCATCGACAGTGGTAAATTATTGGTTGTCCCTGATTAATAGCGTTGACAGTGGTTTTTTTTATTGGTTATAGTCACTGTGTTATTTTATTATGGCAATTGATTCGATAATTCGCATTGTTTTATGGTTGACTAGGAATATGCCTCTTTGCTTATGCGTTGGGTTGTGTGTTTCCTACAACATGAAATTGATTGAAATAAGGGTTGTTGTTGTTGTGTGTTTTAATTTCCAAATGGAAATATTGCAATCATGATAGTTGTGTTCGACTGTCCACTATATATGTTATGGATATTGTTTGATTGCACCATCAGAGATGAGAACAGGTTTTTAAACAGTATAGTTTTGTTGCAATTCGATTGATTTAAGAAATGGGATTGGGCATACTGTTGCTGCCTCCTTGTATTGAATTAATAGCTCAACATAATTTGATGTTTAGATTCAGAGTAATTAAACATGTACAGTCACAGAAATTCTCTTGTGTTTTGTTGAATGGTCTGTGTATCCTACAACATCATATAAGTTGAAGTGGTGATTGTTGTGTGTTTAACTGGAAAGTCGGGGTTATTGCAATTTGATATATTGATGATTATGTTTTGGTTGTCCACCATCTATGGTTGATGGATATCATGTATTGTTTTAAAGATGGGCATGGATTATGTGATAGTATGGTCTCATTACAACTTAATTGTTAAATGGAATTGAGGAATGGAATCGAGCACGATTTTTTTGTTTGTTTTTGATGAATGAAATAATTCATGGGCAGTAGTTGATGTTTTGATGTTGAACAAAGTGAAAATAAGTGGCTGTGTGTTCATTTGGAATTTTTTTTAAAACATTAAGTGGACAAATGAGAAGAAACATAACTATTTTGTAGGTTGTTGTGGAAGGCATATTGTCTTGTTTTGATGACACTGTGTTAAAGATTTAATTGCAAACAGTGAGCAAGTTATTACACAGAATTGATTGAATTATACACATTAGTGTTGGCATCCATCATTTATGTTGATTTTATCTAATTAAAAGTCATCACAAAGAGATAAAATCTTGTTGTGGCTGCCTCCTCCTTACATTTATAAATGATTATATCTTTTGGTTTCAAGGCGATATTTGGGCTAAACTTATCTTATGAATTTTTCATTTAAATTTTTATTTGTTTTGTTTAAAATTCATGACTGCAAGCATGAAATTTAAACAAGAACTTTGCTTGGGTAATTATTTTGTAGTTTGTGTTTTTCTTATTTCATTTTACCAAAGAAACTACACCTTAAGAAAACCCATATGTTGCTAAGCTTCAAGTTTTATAAACTCATTGATTAATTCACTGCCACAATTTTTATGTATTATGGGTATCATGACTTAATCGGTTCTATGGTTGATCTTTTGGTTTTAATTGTTGAAATGTATGAATGCCCAAAACATTGGATTAACATTTGATATGTAATTCATGCTCTCAACAGTCATATAAACTTTCATGTCGCTTGGTATAGGTCTGATGTACCCACAATTACACCTCACCCTGTTGTCATGTGCATTAATGAAACCATTCATTATTCGAATTGGAATTTGATGATAGTCGAGGGTTTGATATTCATTATGTGTAATGGCTCATAATTATGCGTGTCCTCTAGTTTTTCATTTTTCCAAACTCATTTTATCAAGCATGGCAGTCTCCAAACTTCATAGGTTTCGGGTCATTTTAGTTTGTACAGACCTCTCTCTTCAACTCGTTTATTGGAAGTCAAAGCCTCTCTCTCATGATGTCTATTGTGTCTATTTGACAATGACCATGGCTCCTATGGTTCAAATTGAACCAAATGACTCTGAGTTTTTTATTTAAAACCCGTAATTGCATACCTGAGACATGTTTTTGTGAGAAGGTTTCTGGGAAAACTATTAACAATTTTGGGAAACTGTTTAAAACCCATTTCGGAAATGGGGTCATTTACCTTCCAAGCAAGCAATTTATTCAGAAACTACACATTTTCAGAGATAAATCATTTTCTTTGGAGGGAAAAATCTCATAATTTCTTTTGTGGATGAGGTAAGCATTTTTTTTATTATTATTATTTTTTGCTCAAAGATTCAAACCTATTATTGGTTTTGCTAGGGTTTGATTTGAACATGTCGTTCTACTTGTTAATGAGCCTTTATAAAATGTCAAAACGCTATAAGAGAAAGAGCATGAATTCTCTGTCGAGCCTCTTTCATCACGGGCTCATAAAAATATTGTTGCTATCACACCTATCACAAATCAGAGACAATTAGGAGAGTTTCCTGAGCCGAAATGGTTTTCCCCAGGTCAACAATATAGTGACCCTGCCTTTAAATGTAAATCCCAGTTTGGATAGTCTCGTGACCGAAATTCAGGGTTTCAATTCACCCAATGACTGTGAAATTACTAAATCTGTGTCTATTGTTTTGCAAACCCCCATGATCAAGAAATCACGATGCATCCTCTCGCCCAAGAAATCGTTGGAACAGGTAGTGGAAGAATTAAAAGGAAAATTTCCCCCTGTTCTTTCTAATGAACCTAATCAGAATCATAATGATAAACCTACAGTGAGTAAAATTCGTAAGGGTAAGAAAAAGAAAAGCTCATATTTGAATTTCATGAATAAGAGATCTAGTAATATAATCATCAAAAATACAACCAGCTTCAAAGCCATCATAAATTCAGAACTATCTGATCCTTCATTTGCTAATTTCTAATGGTAAAAATGATTTTGTTTGATTTTATTTTATTCTGTTATGAAAAATCAAAATATGGAGATTTAATTTTGATTTTTTTTGTTAATAATAAGACTAGCTACATAATCTATGATTCAGTAGCCAGTCTATTTCTAAATATTAGTTAGCATTATTTTCTAAATATCAAATTTGTTTTGCTATCTATAGGAAATTGATGATTATGATGTTGATTACATGGAGCAAACACCTTGGATCATACTTTCTATTATTCAGCAGTTTCTTTCTTTTATGTTGATAAAACTTTGTTATTATTTTGACAAACCAACTCATACAAGAGTGGTTTCTAGTTTTACTATTTTTGTAATACTATCTATTTTTGGGGGATTGTACTCTATCTTGCATGATAAGAGTATGAGAATCCTAAGCTAGTTTAAATAGTGGTCATTGTTAGTAGTGATGGGATCTTTGGCTGGGACACATTATGGACATATGATTTTGAAGACTGATATGGAGAAGTTGTTCACTATTTGGATTTAGACCTATGTGACGCTTACCCTATTATGTTTTTTCTTCCATCTCATGAAATGTTATTACGTTTGATACAAATTTAGTCTGGTTATCGTATGGTATTTCATATTATTAAGTACTTTGATGATGTCTGTAATTTGTTATTCCCTTTTACATCTGTGATCAATCTTCCATTTAATTATTATTGATTTATTCTAAATATTAAATGATTGATTACATTAATGCTTTGAATTGAGTTTCCTCTCTTTATAAGTATTGATTATCATAAGGTCATCAGATCTGTATATTTATCATTATGTTGTTATATTCTTGCTCCAATGCATCTTTGAGTTTGTTCTGGGAGTATTAGCTTTGTTCTGTTACAGGTTTCCCTCATACGCGGGACAGTTAGGAGATCGAATTGCACAGGGAGATAAATTCAACTTAGTTTATTAGTTATAGGTTAGTTTACTTGTTATTTAGTTAAGTTATTTATTAATGAAATAAGCATAGCCTGAATTAGCTTTGACTGTTTGACTATTCTTATTTCAATTATATTTGTTTAGCATTCATTAGTTTTAGATTTTTAAATATTCAACAGAAAACAGAAAAATGTATGTGCTTTCTTTATCTATTTTATAAACACTTTCAAAAACATCCATTTTGCAAGATATCCAGTAAATCTTGTAAATTGTATATACACTGTTTATAATTATATGCACATATTACAGTTTCTTTTTTGACACTTGTAAATTATTAAACTTATATTCGTAGTATCATAGCTTCATAGATTAGTTCCATTTCTTTTATTATTTTTAGGACTTTAGTTGGCCAATAGATCCATTAAACCTGTCGGATCATTTCATTCCAAACGGCTTGGGTTATTTAGACAACCTCGGTCCGGATTTGACCTTCCAGTTGATGGTGTGTCATTTACGCTCCTCGACAAGTAGTTGTTCAATTGATCACATTGATTATTTGATTGGTGTTGGATCTTTTGCGTTTGATATAGAATGGTTTTATGGATTAATTAATTAATTTTATGAACAGTATCTTCTCTCTTTCCTTACCATTATTTCACTTTTCACTAATTACAATCCCATCGCCTTCCCATATCCATTTTTCACTCCTTGTTCCTAAAATTTAATTACAGTTAAGAGAATTCTTTATTGCAACAGTTTGAAATCATAGTTTCTTGGATGGATTATAGTGACACGTTCCTTGGTTTACATTACAGTTGATTGTGTGTTGTCTGTGAGCAGTAACTAGGATTCTTTTCCCCCTCATTTTATCATTTTCCGCTCAATACAAACCCCTCACATATCCCAAGACCTTTTTGTTCAACCCTGCTCATTGACAATAGTTAAACAATATGTATGGATTGGATTGCATGAGTCTGATATGTTGCTAAGCCAAAATCTATTTCATATTTTTAAGGAGTTGTCATGTATGGTTGTTAAAGGAACTATTTGCTAATCAATTATGCATGCAGGAATGAGCTTTTTCAACCAAGGTAGCCATGGCATAGGCAACTGAGGGAGAGGTAATTGGAACAGAGGCCCAAGAAGGCCAAGATTCTCCATACACTTTAATGTTGACTCGCAAGAGTTAGGCCAACTATTTCAAGCTGGGTTTTTTAATTAGATTGGGAAAGGAGTGGTCCAACTGAGGCCTGAAAGGCCTCTCTTCCAAGTTCCACAAGCCCCTAGTATTCCCATGCCCCGTCATGTCTCATTGCAACCCGAGGTTCCCGAAAATGATGGATGGAAAGAGATTTTCTACCCGGTAGTTTCCCAACAGCATGCCTAACCCAATTTGTATTTACCTACTCCCTCGCCTAACAATCAGATTGTCTAAGTTGCCCCTGCACACTCACTACTGAAGTCCTCCCATGCTAGCAAAATATTGAAAATTGAGGCCCACCATGCCCCTGACAAAGGAAAAGCCATTGTTTCCCCTTCCTCACCCTCCAATGGCTCTCATAAATCCGTGTCCTCCCGAATTCATTTGAGGGATGATTGTTCTCATGTGATCAACAAGATTAGGCCTAAAGGCTCAGCACAACCAAAGGTAAATTCGAAGAGATCAAAAGGTGACATGAGCAACAAGGGAAAGATTGCATCTCAAAGTGGAAAATATGGATTTTGAGTTTTATTTTATTTATTGTTGATGACAGTTGACTTCAAAAGTTTTGGACAGCATGTTTTTTTGGATATCTGAGTAATGTATTTTTGAAAATAACGTCAAGTATCAATGAGATAAATTGTCAAACATGCATGTGATGATGGGAGTCACAAGGAGGGATGTTCTAGTTTAATTAACTAGTTATGTTATGATTTTTAAGAGATAAATGTGAGTCACAAGGGGTCCCACCTACTAGTTATTTTTTATTTAAAACCCTTATTATGATTTATTAATTTTCCCCCTAACTAAAAAGTTGGTTGAGTTTTTAGTTAACTTAACTAATGAGGTAGTTCAACTACTTCAACCAATTCTAATTTGCTTAAAGGAAAAAGGCAAGGGAGGAACAAGAGAAGGATAGAAGGAGAAGCATACTAACGTTTGATATTTGAGTTTGTGTTGAGATAGTTCAATTTTCATTCATTCCTTAATTTATTCAAGGCCTAATTGTTTTTTATGATAGTAGGGTCTTATTGTAAACAACAAGAGTCAAAGATGAATTACATCATTCAGACACTTGTTTTTCATAGGTGTTGATTTATATTTGATAGTCTGTGTAGACTTGTTTGTTTGTGAATTAGTTTTCATGACTAACAAATTCTATTGTGCAGAGTCAAGTAGGAAGAAATCTGTGGCAAGTTGATCCAACTTTTAGAGTTCAGTTTTTTTATTTTCTGTCAGAGGTCCTTTTGTATGTTTCATCGAGGACATCTAAGTTTGACTTTGGTCCAAAAAAATTTCACGAAATTTTGTAAAGAGAATGACTCTTTGATGAATTGGAATTAAATAAAGGATTGCTTTATGTCTCATCTTTCTTGATTATTGACTTGGTGTTTTTACTTATGTCTCTACATTTATTTCAACAACTGTTATATTCAGAAAATCATATAAACAATGAGTTTTTTAGCAAGATTTTATTTATAAAAAGACTAGCCTAAGCACTTGTAATCAATACTTGTGAGTTAGGATATTAATTTTGATGGATATAAACATAGGGTGATATTCCCGTCTATTTTTCTTTAGCCAAGAAAATCTGAAAATGCTTGAGTAAGATCCTTTTATATCTTTTCCTCAATATTTATTTGGCAACCATACTGGGGAGATATTTGATATCTCTCTGGTTAATGTTTTATGATTGATTAGCATCGAATAAATCTATTTTTCTAATATTAATTCTTTGATTGTTATTATTTCTTAATGATTGTGCCTGTTGCAAGGCAGCCCAATATTGAGCCCGGTCTTCAAGATCAAACCAACTTTGCTTTGAATCTATTTAACACCATTTTAGACACTGCCAATACTTGTGTTGAGCTTAATCATTCATGGGCAGCAATTGAATGAGATATTAGTTCTCAAGAACGTTTGGAATCTAGATGTAGACAACCTAGAAATCAGCAGTAACCTTCTTGTTCCTTCAGTTTTGGCCTTTCTTTCATGTCCTTACACTCTCATGTTTCTAGAAGAAGAAGAGGCTTATCACCTGAAATTAATCCTATTGTTGAAATAGGAAGAAGAAACGTTGTGTTGTCAACCCAACAAAGTGCTCTAAGGAGAACTTTGTATGATTCATCCGGGTCGTCTTTGTATCCCTCACCCATCATCCACAATATGGCATCTAGTGGTGGCTCTGGTGGAACTAGAAGTGCTTCATCCTCTCAGTATTCATCTTCGTCAGTGATTGGTAGCTTATATAAACACCATATCCCTGTCCAATCTACCACAAATCCCACCAAAGTCATTAAAAAATATGGGCTTTTTCAGTTTGAAGAAGATGCCATAACCACACTGTGGAATGTGTCGTCTCCTCTTAACCTAGCACCTGCTACTCATCCACTTCTTAAGTTCAAAGAACATCTTCCCAGGTTTTTGGGAGATAACACTGTCACTACAAATGAACACTTGGTGGAATTTTCTAATGCCTATCACAACATAGGAGAAAATGACAATGATACTTGCATGCACTTATTCGTCAATTCCTTGGAAGGAAAGGTTGCAGTCGATTTCTTTGACTTTCCTCCTAATATTTTGTCTACCTAGGAGGAGTTAATCTATTGGTTTAGATCCACTTATGGGCAATCCAAAAGCCCAGCCGAGAAGTTACAGGAATATAATAACGTCGCCTATAAGGATGGTGATACCATCAAGTCCTTCAAATTGTGTTTCACTAAGTTATACAATCAAATTCCTAAACTCATTCGACCTCAAAACCAAGCCGCTTTCATGCATTACTACAATGCATTACCTTACCCTTACCATCATAGGCTTGAGTAAAAATCCATTGATAACCTCTATTTCGCTCTGCATACTTGTTTAGAGTATGAAGAACAGCTTGAAAGAACGGGTCTTCCTCAGGGAGAATCGGTTAAACAGACATACATCTCCGCCCTCTTACAGCTAGTACAAGAGATGAATAATCGTATGATAGCATATGAGAAAAAAGGAAATGTCTCCCCTCTCAATCCTAGAGCTTCATCCTCTTCTGCACCCCCCTTTAGAAATCCAATTGAAAATCATTTTTAGCCTAAATTTATCTTGCCTCGAAGTTGGTGTAACTTTTGCAAGGAACACCACGAGGAAGCCACATGTGAGGTAAGCAAGATTTCTAGATATAAGATCTTTGGTAAAAGACTAGAAACTATCATCGCTATCCTATATTTTGCAGAACCAAAATATGTCATGATCATCAATACTAGGAACAAGTCATATGCTCCCAAAGGCAAGTTTGATGCTCCCCAAAATTCTTCCAGCACGAGCTCATCCTAGCCCGTTGCTACTATTCAGGTCCCTAAGGTTCCTGAGAGTCAAGGAATTACTTCCCCTCTCCCCTCTTCCAAATAAAATATCCTAAATCAGTTGGCCAACATAAAAGTAGATGCAACCCTTCTGGACATGGTTGTCGTCCCCAAACAACACAGGCATCTGAAACAATTCATGGAGGGAAAATATTTCATTGTAGCCAACCTCTCTGAAGAGGTAAACAAAGAGGATTCATCTGTAAATAAAGTAGGTGTACATAACTTTAGATACACTGTAAACAATCCCCCTTTCTATATTTTTGTAAAGATTATGGATAAGATCACCCATTGTTTCCTTATTGATGGCGATTCTGGCCCAAGTGTGATGTCGAAGATTATTATGGAAGAGGTAGGCTTGTCTTGTACAAATCAAAATGCCAAAATCATGCTCTCCTATAATAGCCTACAACAAACGACCATAGGTGATATTAAACATGTGACCTTAGTTTTATGCGCACACCCTGAAATAAGGACAACCCTTGGTATTCAGGTAATTTTTATGCCAATAAGAAATTACTCAATCATCTTGGGAAGAGATTGGAAATCCTTAACAGGTGGATACCTCTCACTCGACGAGACACATTTATCTGTTCCTCGAAATGGTAAGAACATTATAGTCCTTAGAGAGGGAAGGATTTCACCCTACATAGAGAGTGTCCCTGTTATCGGGCTAATTGTTAAGTGCAGACACAAATCAATCCCCCTAGCTTCACTACGAAACTAGAACAAAACAAGACAGTACATTACTCTTTCCTTAGATTTCAATTATCAAATGAGAAATGGATCTAGAACATACCTTTTAAATATTGAAGATCCGACTTCACCAATGCAATCCAAGCTCTGTCACGATGTTTATGAGAAATATCTGCAAATAAGAACAAGCCAAAAAAGACAAGAATAATAGAGTCTATTTGATATGAAATTATGTATGTGATCAAGGAATCATACAATGTGGATAAATAACATTAATATAGGAAATAAAAGTATATCTGTATTGAAGAATGTGGAAGAAAGATACAACCAGATGCCTTGATGTTGTCAGGTTCCTTCCTGTTAAATTTTTAATTAAAATAAAGTACCAAGGCAAGTGTTTCTCTTCCCTGGGTGCCTAAGGGGGAGAAAGTGCCTAATGTGGGTCTTAGTCAAATTAATTTGTGAGATGCAAATTAAAAGATAACTTTATGACTAAAGTGAGGGTGAGTGAAGAGACACCAAATCTCAGCCACCCATCTAATATAATCTCAACCGTTAGATTAGAAAACCCCTCACCTTCCCTCATCAGGTCGACTAGGGCAAGAGGGCGCACCCATTGTGGGTTGTTCATCCATTTTCTTGTTAAGAGAGAAAGAGAGAGAGGTTGAGCTTGAGAAGACAACATTTGAAGAGTAAGGGCATGATTCCCAAGGCAGTCGAGTAGCACAGAAATCGAGGAGGGTATTGCTGAGTGTGAGGGTCGTACCGTATGGATTTCTTGAGGGTCATACAACAAATTTATGTGCACAAATTTTGAGAAAAGGAAACAGTAGTTTTGTGGAGGCCGTACAGTATGGATTTGATAGTCCATACAGCAGCAAAAGGACAGCAGTTCATACAGCAAGGTACAACATGCATTTCAAGGTGTGGTACAATTTTTGAGGGGCATTTAATGCATAGAAAAGAGGGTACAACAAACACAGAAAAAAGGCACAATTTTTTAGGAGTTTCGTATAGCATTTATTATTGTAGCAGCCGTATGGTTGTATGGATTTCTGGTACAAATTTTGAGGAGCTGCATTCTGGATTTTTTCTGAAGAAGACGAGCATAGATTTTTTGAGATAAGTTTGTATTTTTGCTGAAGATTAGACTGTTGTAAAAGAAATTTCTCAGAAGCTCAATAATAATAAAAATCCCTCTCTCACTGGTTTTCCCCTTGTGGGTTTTTCCAGGGTCGAAGTTAGACCAAAAATTCTTGTGTCTAAATTTTCCGAGTTTTGCATATTGTTGATATTTTATTTCTGTGTTGAAAACGATGTTCAGAATCCTCATGTTTCAGTTCTGAAGTTTATTTTCTGCTAAGTTTTTATATGCTAAAACTGGGTTTGGGAAATTAACTTTGGCTGAAAAATCAGCGAGACTGAAACTGGGTTGGGGTCTGAAATTTTAACATGGTACCAGAGCTGAGTTGAAGGGAAGCAGAGATTTTAGCAAACAGAAAGTTGGGACAGTAGACACTTCAAAGGGCAAATTTTTGAATTTGTGATTTTCAGCAGAAAAAGGGTCATGGCTACTGGTTTGAGAGTTGAGGACAGACTTGATGGGGCAGCAAATTTTGGTGCTTGGAAGGAGAGGATGATCTTGCTTTTGCAAGAGAACGAGTTGTGGGACATTGTGGAGAATACCACTACTCATCATGTTGTGGTACCTACCGATGCTACTCTTCTTATAGCCTACACTAAGAAGAGTGTCAAGGCAAAGAGATTTATTCTTGATTCCATCAAGGATCATTTCATTCCTCACTTGACGGGGAAGACACATGCCTATGAGATGTGGGAGTCTTTGACTAAATTGTACCTGAGTACAAATGAGAACCGGAAAATGGTTTTGAGGGAAAAACTAAAGAGCATAAAAATGACTAAGGCTGAAAATGTGGTCACATACCTTACTAGATTGACACAGGTAAGGGATGAGCTTGGAGTTGTGGGGGAAGCCATAGCTGACAGTGATCTTGTGAGAACAACATTGAATGGTGCTTCCAAACAATGGGTTGTTTTTGTGGAGGGCATTGTTGCTAGGGAGAAGCTTCCCGTTTGGGAACGTCTTTGGGATGACTTTGTACAGGAGGAGACCCGGAGAGGTTATGTTCATGTCAGTTCATCTACTGGTCATGAGGAGGAGAATGTGGCTCTTGCTACCACTAGAAAGAAGAAGTTCAGAAAGGGTCCAAAGGGAGGACAGAAGCCCAAGGGTGAAGGGAAGAAAGACATGAGAAAAGTCAATTGCTTTGCTTGCCATAAGTTTGGGCACTATGTAGGACAGTGTCCAAATAAGAAGAAGAAACAAACAACAACTTCAGCAGATGTGGAAGAGTTTTCCACCAAGTTTGACAAGGAATTTTCCTTGATTGTATGTCTATCCTTGAGGACCACTACTACAGATGTTTGGTATATTGAAAGTGGTGCCTCTCGCCATATGACAGTAGTTTGTGAGCACCTGATAGATCTTACACAGTGTGGAGATGCATAGGTAGTGCTTGGAGATGACCGGGAGGTCAAGGTGGCTAGTTGTGGGACTGTATCATTTCGGAGGGAGTCTTTGCCTCCCATGACTTTGACAGAGGTTCTTTATGTTTCGGGCTTGAAGAAGAACTTAGTATCAATTTCTACTATTAAGGAGAAGGGCTATGAGATCTTGTTCCATGATGGGCACGTGCTCCTTTTCCCTAGAGGGTCTAGCATCACTTCGGCCAAAGTGATAGGTACTAGACATGAGAGGCTGTACAAGTTTTTGTTCCAGCTAGTGAGAGCATTGATTCATTCTACTAGCAGCATCAGTGACCTATGTGAGATATGGCACAGGAGGATGGCACATTTTCACCATGGGGCTTTGTGAGTTCTGAGGGATATGGTGACGGGAGTTCTAGATTTCAGTTCAGAGCACCATGAGTTGTGCAAGGGCTGTACCTTGGGAAAGTACACCAAGACTGCTTTTCTGAGCAGTGACAGTAGAGCAGCGGGGATACTTGATCTTATACATTCATATGTATGTGGCCTGATGTCTTCGGCATCGTTGACTGGATCCCTATACTATGTTGTATTCATTGATGACTTCTCTTGGAAGTCCTGGATTTTCTTCATGAAGACCAAAGGATAGGTCTTCAGTCGGTTCCAAGAGTTCAAAGCCCTTGTGGATAACTAGACAGGGAAAAAAATTAGAGTCCTGAGATCAGACAATGGGGGTGAGTATACCTCTAAGGAGTTCATAGATTTTTGTGCAGAAGAGGGCATCAGGAGGGAGTTGACTGTTCCTTACAACCCGCAGTAGAATGGGGTTGCAGAGAGGAAGAACAGGGCCATTGTTGGGGCTGTGAGAGCCATGCTACATGATCAGGGGATGCCACTATTCCTATGGGCTGAGGCATGCTACACTACAGTCTATTTGCAGAACAAGAGTCCTCATAGGGTTGTGGGGAGCATGACTCTTGAGGAGGATTTCTCTGGGAAGAAGCCTGAGGTGGGGCACTTTCGGATTTTTGGGTGCATCACTTATTCATATGTCCCTTCTGAGAAGAGGACAAAGTTGGAGCCCATGGCAGAGAGAGGGATCTTTGTTGGGTACACTGAGACTTCAAAGGCTTTCCGTATTTACCTTCCTTCCTTGAGAAAGACTGTCTTGAGGAGGGATGTCAGATTTGAGGAGGACGGAGCCTTTAGGAAGTCTAGAGGGACAGACAGAGGTGAGAATTCTTCATCTCATATTCAGCTGAGCCCACAGCAGACTACAGTGACACAGATTTCAGGGCCACCAGCTTCGGTGATGACAGGTTCACAGGTGACAGGGCCACAGAGTCCAGGTCCACAGGCTACTAGTCCACAAGTTTCAGGATCAGGTACTTCAGAGTCTACTACAAGATCATTGTCTTCAGGAGACGGGGTTGAGCAGGGAGAGTCCCCTCCATAGGAAACTACTTCAGAGAGGAGGAAGCCCAAGTGGCTTCAGGACACTTTGAGGGAGGCACAGGGTTCAGTGGGGAATCCCAGGCAAGCAGTGAGGGAGGGTAAACCTCCCGAGAGGTTTTGCAGCTACATCGTGATGGTGAGCAGTATTCGGGAGTCTGAGCCTTCCACTTTTGAGGAGGCCTCTAGTAGACAGGTATGGAGAGATGCCATGATGGAAGAGTACAATTCCATCATGAAGAACTATGTCTTGGAAGTTTTTCCTAGACCTAAGGGGAAGTCAGTGGTGACTTCCAGATGGCTCTACAAGATAAAGTATGTTGCAGATGGCAGCATTGAGAAGTACAAAGCTCACTTTGTGGCTCGGGGCTTTTCACAAGTTGAGGGAGTTGACTATGATGAGACCTTTGCACTAGTTGCTAGATACACTTCGATAAGGGCAGTGATCTCCATTGCAGTAGAGATGGGTTGGAAGATCCACTAGATGGATGTGAAGACCACATTTTTGAATGGTCTTATAGAGGAGGAGGTGTATATTGAGAAGCCATTGGGATTTAAGGTGCATGGGAGAGAGTCTCATGTGTGTAGACTGAAGAAGGCATTGTATGGACTAAAACAAGCTCCCAGAGCTTGGTATTCGAGGATAGATGCCTATTTGTAGCAATTGGGTTTTGAGAAGAGTGAGGCAGATCCCAACCTATACTTCATTGTGGTTGGAGAGGATCCTCTCATTCTTATGCTTTATGCGAATGATCATTTCATTACAAGGGCAAAGAGACTCATCAGCAACTGCAAGGAGAGCCTTGCTTTAGAGTTCGAGATGACTGATATCGGACTGATGCATTACTTCTTGGGATTGGAGGTTTGGAAGGAGCCTGGACACATCTTCCTGGGATAGGGGAAGTATGTGTGTGATATTCTGAGCAGATTTCAGATGGGAGATAGCAGGCCCATGACCACTCCCATGATTACCAACTGGAAGAAGCTTCATGCTTCTGAGTCATAGTTGGTG
>ML806000.1:13921-25963 GCA_009831015.1 Picea engelmannii | reverse complement strand
TCTCTTAAACCACTTTGACTACTTTGACCTTTTGGGGCTTCTAGATGACATATGAGGGTCCTCCAACTTCGTAAGGCCATAACTCTCAAACCGTGAGAAGTTATGTGACATTCTACATACCACCAGAAATGGCATGACATGTAATATCAATATAGAATAGTATTATCTAAAAATATATCATAACTCATACCGTTACCCATCAAACAAACTTGGGTCCATTACCCAAACCTGGGGTCTCCAACTTCTCATGGCCATAACTCTGTAACCGTGAGGAATTATGTGACGTTCCACATACCACCAGAAATGCAATGACAAGCATTATCCATCTAGGATATTTTCCCTAAAAAAATCACTTTCCTTCATTTCATTATTCCACAATTAAGCATGGGTTCTCTTACTCCACAAAGCATCTTCCTATGAGGGCTTTCACCATAAGGGGACCACTTTGGATTTCATCCATATTTACTTCTTATCAACCATGAAAAAACAATAATGAGTCATATTTACATCAAACAATATTGGGTCCATTACCCAAGCCTTTTTACAACGGGGCTTTCTTCAAGGGTTGACATCAATGACAACCAACCTTAATCAACACCAAACCGTCTGGAGGCCACCTCACCATAGAAGCTTCTCCTTCTAGAAGCATCGAGAAGACGCTCGTTTTTCACATGTACAGGAATTTCCACACCCTAGTTATAGTGCAGCCTGTGGAAATCATACATTTTCTCACCCTAGCTATAGTGCAGCCTGTGGAAACTCCGCAACTTTGATTTAGTACATCCTACAAAAATAAGGCATTTATGCACCCTGTGTATAGAGCAGCCTGCGGAAATCCTCTTTAATAGGGTTTTTACAAAGGAAAATACAACTTCTTCTCTCAGTAAAAGTTCTTCTCCCTTCTTTCTTCAGGATTTCAGGCCACTGACCCCTCTGAAGACAACATATAGGTCTACATCATGAACGGTCATAGGGATGACAAAAATAATGTGTAACAGAGAGCCCCCAAAAGTATGAAGTTAGAACAGAGTGATAGCTGAAATACTTTGTCGAGTATGTGTAGGGAACAAGGAACAGTTGGTTGGAAACTTGTCAACAAACAAGGAAATACACAATAATTTATCATCATTGAGGTAGGCATTCCCATACTCAAAATACAAGTGACTTAAAGCATAAATGTCGACATGCAAAGATCCATGTCAAGTAATATAGGTCATGGCCACCAAACATACATTGTGGATCCATGCCATTATGAATCAAATATAAACATAGCCACCAAAAATACATTGTGGATCGATGTGTTAAAGACTCAAATTTAAACATAGCCACGAGACATACAATGTGGATCTATGCAATAGTACAAACTGAATATACTCCAATGCAACCTAAATTTGTTAGAAAAGATCCAGGATCTTCATCTCCACCACTCTATAGTACGAATCTAACCATGTGAATACATGTGCTGAAGTTGAACATGGTAGAAACCACTTGATTACTAGTCATTAGTGAATACCATTAACAAGTGCGAGGGAAATCACCAATAATTTCAATGACCCCCAAGTTACTCTAGTACAATCCAACTAATGTGAATTAATGAGTTGAAGTCGAACACTCGGCGGAATCTCTCAATCAAGGGTCGATAATGAAAAACCCACTGTCAAAAGCGAGGAAACCTACCATTGAGGCATGCAAGTTCCAAGGTACCAATTAGTTTCTAAGTCTAATTCCTAGATAATGAGATGAAGTCGACAGGAAAAGACTCGTCATAGGAGGGCCTTAATGTATCCCCCATCAATGACACAAAACAGGTAAAAAGATTTGAAGTAAATCAGAGTAACAAGTAATTTAGGACTGACTCAGGGATGGTCGATGCAATAGAAGGCTTAAGGACTACATAAATGGCCGACGCAATAGAAGTCTTTCCGGGTTGAACTTCTCTTTGAACATATTGATGACATGACAACTGTCTTGGAAAAAATGACTCAACAACAGGGATCATTGACCAATTCGTAATCTTATAAAGGAGTATGATCAAGAGACAAGTGGATTTTCCAACCTAGACACAAGGCGAGTGAAAGGACGTCATGTTCAAAAGTGACTCTTCCACCGAATACAGGTTTAGATACATTTCTTTCCCAATTTTTCCCCCACCATTTCTGGCAAGTACCTATTTATTTTTACACAAGCTTGAGGAGGATAACATATGCTTGTCGATGTAAGCTCGTCTTTTAGACGAGTCCCTCAGATTATTTTTAACAAACCCTAAGAAGGAGTGGTTTGTTCCCATATGGGTCTTTCGATGTTTGTTTAACGAGTCCAAAGAAAGAAAACTCAGGGGTTTTTCATGTTTAGAGAGTCTGAAAAACACTTAAAGAGGACTCTCTTAGTTCCTTTTTCGTAAATTAGTCTGATGAGACCAAAAAAGAGATAAACTATCACTCAACAGATGTGCTTTCTAATACTTTAATGAGCATGAAAAGAACAAGATCGCTCGGAAATCTTTTCATGTTTAGAGAGTCTGAAAAGAGCTTAAAGGGAACTCCAGTGGGTTCCTTTTTCGTGTAACCTTTATGAGTCCGAAAAAGTGATAAAAGTATACTCGGTTACATTCTCACGTATTTATGAACATGATAAAGAACAAAGACTAAGGTCGGTAACTTATTCTCATGTAATTACAAGCATGAGAAAGAACAAAGACTAAGCTCAGGATTGTTTTCATTTTTACACAAGATTTAAAACAAAACAAAACTATGCTTGGGATAGATTTAATTTTTTCACAAGCTTAAAACTAAACAAAACTATGCTTGGACTTGGTTTCATTTTTACATAAGCGTGAACCATAGGAAACTATGCCTGAGGTAGGTGGTTTCATTTTTACACAAGCTTGAACCATAGAAAACTATGCTTGGACTTCCCAACGCATAACACAGGGATGGTTGGTACTTAGCTCGCAGTGTAAGAAGCTAGCAACATAACTTCAGCATGAAGTCCAGAGGCTGAAAGTATTAAACCCCAAGCTTCGTTTCTTCCAACTGCAAAGGTGGATGAAATGAAGCTTCAAATACTAGACGAGGGACTTGACTTGAACAAAGAGGGGGAAGTTGTTTCATTTTTTAACGAGCTTGACACAGGAGAAGAACTATGCTCGAGAATCTAGGTTCAATCCTTAGACCTCTATTTCATTTTTTAACCAGCTTGACACAGAAACAAGAACTATGCTCGTGAATCTAGGTTCAATCCCTAGACCTCTATTTCGTTTTTTAATGAGCTAGACACAGAAACAAGAACTATGCTCGTAACCTCCATTTCATTTTTTAACAAGGTTGCCACAGAGACTCTAAAAACTATCCTCATAACTGGTTTCATTTTTTAACGAGATTGAAATCAGAAAACCATGCTCAAGGTTGGTTTCATTTTTTAATGAGCTTGAAATCAAAAAACCATGCTCAAGGCTAGTTTCATTTTTTAATGAGATTGAAATCAGAAAACCATGCTCAAAGCTCTTCTTGATCATGACTTCCAAGAGGACAGTTCTCTGGAAGGAAACCATGTCAAGGGACAAAACTCAGTCATGGCTTCCAAGAGATCTTCACTTGATGGAAGAAACACACTCTAGAAAGAACACATGTCGATGGTCGAAATAGGGGTAAAGAGATAAGGCTCCAATACCCCTACTGAAGATATCACCATGTCAAGTACCAGATCTAAGTCATAAGATATTGAGCTTATAGTGAGAGGATCATCTGCATCGACAGTTGAAGGCATGGGAGACAATGCCACATAATTGACCTGTGGCAAGGGAAATACCGTCTGCATATAAGAACCGTTTAGGGAGGTAATCTAGTCAGGACCAATGAATGAAAGTTAATCAATAGTCACAATTCTTCCATCATGAGGAAAATATATCACACGAAAAAGAGTGGACACAATAGCTTTCATGGCATAGACATAATCCCGCCCAAGGAGTAAAGCGAAATCCAAGGGGTCTTGGACTACCATGATGTCAATAAAGACATTTTTCCCTCCCAAAGTTACAGGAAACCAAGGAAGGGTCCCTAAATATTAATTGGTTCTTCTATTAAAAGCTTATAGATTCTGCGCAGTCGACGCAAGCTGAGGGAAACCCAAAGCCTGGCAAGCAATAGAGGACAAAATACTAACGGACGCACCTTCATCTATCAACGTCTGAGGAACGTCCCGACCACAAACTTGTACTATAATATGGAAAGGAATGTGAGAGGGGAGACGAGGTCCAGTCAGCACACCCCAATCAAAAAGGATGGCCTCAATACTTGGAGGAGGTTCCACGGGAGAAGGAGAAATTCCCCTCGACGTGGTAGATTCTGTATCAACGAGAAAAACATGGGAAGAATCGGGTTTACTCTCTAGCGGGAGAATAGGCTCAATCGATGATGAGATCTGATCGACCACTTGGGTTTCATTCTCCAAGGGGAGAATGGGGTCGACAGGTGGAAACAGATCGACTAATTTGGTTTAACTCTCTAATGGGAGAGTGGGATCGACAGAGGATGAAATCGGATTGACCACTTGGTTTTCACTCTCTGGTGGGAGAGTGGGATTGATCGAGGATGGGAGAAGATTAACCACTTTTTCAACTGGTTCAACTAAGGACGTGACCATATTGATGACATGATCAACTGGATTGACCGACGAAGGGACCAGATTAATCATTCCATCAACTACAGGTGGGTTGAGAGTTAGCTTGCGATAAGCAGCTGGAAGTTGAGGTTCTGAAACAGTCATGTCTTCCAGTAATTTCGAGGCTTCGTCCATACGAGGGAAAAGGTGAGTGAGATGACTCCCTTTGCATAACATACACGAGAACTTGACTCTACTTTTCTTCTTCCCAATTGTATCGTGACTAGTTGACAGGAAGTCATTAGCATGTTGTTCAGAGGCTGACGACATAGGCTGGAAAGGAGCTATAGACCATGCTTCTATGACCTTGGATAGACCAGGGAAATCTTTAAGAAGATGGTTACCCTTACAAATCCTGCAAGAGTACTTGGGCTTACGGGTTTGTGTGCTCTTGGCATCATCAACACTCCCAGCAAGATTAACAGTAACTAGTTTCTTTCCAACATGTTTAGCAGTGGTTAGAGGTGTAGATCCTTTCTTATTTTTCTTCTTCTAATTCTTCCTTTTTGTCTTCTTCTTATCCACCAGGTTACCAGTTGTAGAGCTTTCACTCAGCGAATAAGATGAAATGGAAGAGGACCTTGCAAGTGAAAAAGGCGAAGACGATCTTACTGGTGAAGAAGGTGAAGGATCAACATGAGGTTGTTGTTCTTGGGGGGAAGTGCTTACAATCGAAGCACTAGTTGCATTCGAGATTACCAGGGTGGAAGACAACCATACTGGTAATCCAATTGTGAGACCTGGAAGGCTCAAAGTAGCAATGTGGAGAGGACCAATGTTTTCGTAAGAAGGAAAAACAAAAGGTTCCCCTGGAAAAGGGGTTCCTTCATTGGTCATTCTAGAAATTGGTGCCATAAAAACAAAAATCCAACCTAGAGTCCACTAGGGAAAACAAACAGCACATGTTGAGAATCTAGGAAGCAAGAAAACAAACAAAACCTTCTCAAAATGGATGCACTAGTTGGTGATGAAATCCAACGTCGCGGGAACAATGTAAGAAAGGGTTGAGATAAAGTGGGTGGAAAAGTTACGTTGACGACCTGCTTAATGGACTTACACCCTGGTGCAAGCTCCCACACATAATCGTGGGTATACCCTCCAAGGAGCTCGAGTGAGTTTGGCCAACGTCGATTCCAGGTACCGTGAAGACTTGCCCCTCCATAGTCACCACATGTAAATACCCTAAAGAGATAGGCTACTAAGGTTACCAACTACAACAGTGATGCCTGGGGAAACAGTCGACAGTCCGATCCACGTGCAAGGGCAGGGTATCTAGCCCGAAATCAACTTGAAAGGCTTCCACTCATCATTGTGGGTATACCTTCAAGCAACCCCCATAATACGCGCAATCTCTACACCAAGACCAACAAAGAAGGGTGAGTAACTTTGCTAGTCTTAATGCGACCTCAGGTTTGACCCTTGTGTGAGAAGAGCTTCCCAGGACAAAATGTAGCAATTGGATTTGAACTCTCCCTATCACAAGATACTATGTTTGTTTGCAGCTTTGGAAAGTTATCTTTCACACCTATTCCAAAGCCCTACAACTATTCTAATGTAAGTTTGCTACCAAAAAATATAAAATGTCTAATCAATTTTTATAAGCGCTTTATTTTTAAGGTTGTTGTTACTCAAAAGGAAAATGGCATGGACAATATGGTATTTTGACCGATTCAAAAGTTATGCGGAGAGATGAAGATTCAATCATTTTATTTCAATGAAATCTATGCTATGACAAGGAGAAAAAAAAATTCATTGCCATATGCACAATGTCCCAAAATTTTAAAACTCATAAATATCAAGAACTTTAGGAAATGAGCTAAAGAGACTGTACACCAATATATGATTCTTGGCCCCCCAAGAAATTCAAGACTGAAAATTCCAAAACTCATGCAATTTTCCTACTTCAAATGCAAGGATGCTCCCAATCTAATATAAAGCAAGCAATTAAAAAAAAAAAAAATTCAAAGATATCTAAAAGCAATAGCAACTCTCTTATAAAAAAAATCAACCCAAACAAATTTTCTCTTTTAACACGAATTATTCAATAAAAGAAAAATACGTTCTTTCACCAAACAATTCTAAAGAAAAAAAAATGCTTTGTAACTAAAAGACACTCAAAGCAAGAGACCAAATATTTCAAAAGCAAACAAATCAAAGATGGCTAAAACCAGTTTCAAAGTTGTCAAGCAGACTGTAAACAGATCATAATCAAACCCAAAAATTCACCCCAAAACCAAATCCAAGATCTAGGTAAGGAAAAACCATCAAAAATCAAAATTTTCACAATCGTCGCAGGTTGTAGACTAACACAGTGCGTCGATTCCTGATCTCCATAGGCCAGAGGACCAATACAGTGTGGAAACGCCGCACTGTGTCAAAAAGGTAGGGTGCGGAAATAAAAAAAATCATCGCACTGTCCCTCAAAGCAGGGCGCAAAAATCAAAGTAAAAATGAAAAAATAAAAAGCAAGAAGGTTTTTCCAGTGTGGTTTAATTAGTCAGAGAGTCAAGCTGGATCTCCCAGTGACTCAGAAAACATAATCCAAACAATCAAAGTAAGAAATCAAGGCAAACTAGGAAAACAATATGTTCCCCAGTGGAGTCGCCAATTTTGTTATCGGACTAATTGTTAAGTGCGGACACAAATCAATCCCCATAGCTTCACTACGAAACTAGAACAAAATAAGATAGTACACTACTCTTTCCTTAGATTTCAATTATCAAATGAGAAATGGATCTATAACGTACCTTTTAAATATTGAAGATCCGACTTCGCCAATGCAATACAAGCTCCATCACTAGGTTTATGAGAAATATCTGCAAGTAAGCACAAGCCAACAAAGACAAGAATAACAGAGTCTATTTGATATGAAACTATGTATGTGATCAAGGAATCATACAATGTGGACAAATAACATTCATATAGGAAAGAAAAGTATATTTGTATTAAATAATGTGGAAGAAAGATACAACCGGATGCCTTGATGTTGTCAGGTTCCTTCCAACGGTTCCTTGTTTCCCACACACTTCTACTCCATGGATTATGAGATCATAGATCTAATACAATCTATCTTGACAAAGAAAAGCTCAAAGCCACTCTAACCAAGCTAACAATCTCAAGCCAAATTTCCAATATACAAAACTCAAGCTCAAGCCAATCTCCAAAAGAAAACTTTTTCCATGAGAGCTCCTCTCCTTTTATAAGCTGAAGAGGATAAGGTGAGGAGGTTAGGATGATCCCACTAAATCATGAAAGCGAGTAAGATCCAAACCGTCTGGAGACCACCTCACCATAGAAGCTTCTCCTTCTAGAAGCATCGAGAAGACGCTCATTTTTCCCACGTACAGGAATTTTCGCACCCTAGATAATAATAGTGCAGCCTAAGGAAATAAGGCATTTCCACACCCTAGAAATAGTGCAGCCTAAGGAAACTCCGTAGCCTAGATTTAGTACAGCCTATGGAAATCAGGCATTTTCGCACCTTGTGTATAGAGCAGCCTGTGGAAATCCTCTTTAATAGGGTTTTTACAAAGGAAAATACAACTTCTTCTCTCAGTAAAAGTTCTTCTCCTTTCTTTCTTCAGAAATTCAGGCCACTGACCCCTCTGAAGGAAACAGATAGGTCTACACCATTAACGGTCATAGGGATGATGAAAATAATGTGTAATAGTCCCACAACCTAATGTAAACTATATCAAAGAAGACCTAGGAGTGTATTCCATCTTTGTTGAGGAGGATAACATTACCTTGGAACAAATTTATTTAGATAATGGTATGTGGCACATGCACTTTGATGGTTCATGTTCTAATGAAGGTAACGGAGATGGCATTATTTTGATTTCTCTTGTAGGGAAAATCCATAACTTTTCTTATAGGTTGGAATTTTCTTGCACAAACAATGTCACTGAATTCGAAGCTTTATTATTAGGCATTAAAAACTCCTATAATCTTGGTTGTGATCACCTTTCAGTTTTTGGGGATTCCGAGTTTGTTGTGAACCTTGTACGTAAGTTTTACTCCCATAGCAACAAGTTGATGAAACGATACACACAAACTGTTTGGGAACTTACCTCAAACCTTTTATCTTTCAACAACACTCATGTTAATAGGGAGTTGAACTCAATGGTTGATCGGTTAGTTGTTTTTGCAGCCTCTCCTAATCGGTAAATTTTGCCTCACAAACCTGATTGTACTTTTCAATCTCTATATTGTCCACATATCCCTCACAATATAGAATCTTGTCAGGTCTTCACTAACGATGAGAGAATTTGTGCTTTCATTCAAAATGAACCTTTCAAGACCAAGGAAATTATATCCATAGAAGATAACAAGATTCCTAAAGGATTAACTCCTCTAGAGAGTTCATTTTCATCGAGTGATGTAGGCAAAAAAGAGAAATAGAAAGAAGAGGAGTCGAAAAGGAAGGTGGGTGAAACCATCTCCTTGAACATTTGGACACTCGAGGCTCCAAAGAATGTTAAAATAGGAGCCAAATTTTCAGATGAAGAGAAAATGAAGTTTTCCAAGCTACTTGGTGAATTTCAAGACGTTTTTGCTTGGTCTTATGAGGATCTTTGTGGTTTTGATCCTGGTCTTATACAACATGCCATCCCCATCAAGGAAGACATAAAACCAGTTAGGAAAAAACAAATACCTATTAACTCTTCATTTAAAGCAACTATTCAAAGGGAGATGGAAAATTTCTTGAAGGTTGGGATCATCTTTCTGGTCAAGTACCCTGAATGGGTTTCCAAACTGGTACCTATTCTGAAGGCCACTGATCATATTAGCTCTTGCATTAATTTTCATGCATTCAATCAGGCTATTATGAAAAATCCCTTCCCTCCCCCTAATATGGAAATGATTTTGCAATAGGTTGTAAGGTCATGGATGAGGCCCTTACTTGACAGTTTTTTTGGTTACAATCAAATCAAAGTAAAAGGGGCAGATGCTTACAAAACCACCTTTATCACTGATTGGGGTACCGTGACTTATGAACGTATGCTTTATGGCTTACCTGATGCAAGTACCACTTTCAAAATACCTATACAAACAACTCTTGATGAATTGATCAGTATCCATATGTATCTTGATGATATAATTGTATATGTTAAAGGGATGATAATTACCTCAGAGTTCCAAGTGTTATTTCTAGGTCCTTTCAAAATTACTTTTGTCCTGGATACTAACTCTTACATTATAAAGGATTTACAGGAGCATTTGTTTTCCTACAACACTAACGGTTCTCGCTTGAAACATTACATGGGACCAACGTGAAAAGTTCTAACATTGTTTGGATTTTCTGTATACTAGTAGTCTAGCTCTGCTTTCAGTTTTTCACTATTTTCTTTTCTGCTTTATAGTAGTTTGACTTTTGCTTTCTATTTTCTAAACATTTCCTACTGGTTTTACATTTCTGTCATTTTATTGTTGTTGTTTTAATTTTTTCAATTTTATTTATGTCATGATTTTGTTGCTTACCACCTTTTAGTTGATTTGGTCAAAAATAAGATGTTGGATCAGTTTTTCCATAGTGTCATTCCTGCAAGATATTGTTGGTCAATAGAAATCAATCTTACACAGCTGTTACGATGTTTCCCCTGAAAAGCACACGTGATTTTGTTATCTGCTTTCACTGTTGTCTAAAAAAATTATTTTTTTTTGGGTTATCTCCCACTTTTGCTTTCCTTTCCTTCATCCATTTGAGAATTTAAGAGAGCAAGTCCATAAATTTTCTCCTTGAAGTTAAGAACCGATTCCAGTTGAAAGATTATGCACACAATGGTAAAACCCCTCATACATAATACTTTTCATGAGTTATTCCCAAATTCCCAGTCATTTTTCCATTAAATCCGCTCACTTCCCCCTGTTGCATAATCATTCTGGTTATATCTTCTTTATCTACTGTTCTTGGTCTGCAAAACCATGAGTTCTAAGTTCTAATATGTTGAAAATAAATTTCCCTATGGAGTTGCCAGTTTGTTGACGATTAAAATCGCAACAAGGTTTTATGCCCGCAAAGTATTGCTAAAGCCTATTATTATAAGCTATCAATATATCTATAATACTAGTAGGTGGGAACCCCTTGTAGATAGGAGAATCACATCTGGTTCTTATTTATTGTTATGTTGTTGTTCGACACTGCTTACAAGTTTGAGCATGATTGATGTTCAAATGTTGGTTCTATTCACAACAAATGGGTGATGGAAAATTCATGCTATGTGTGAGTGTCTTTACTTTAAACTCTCATATCCATGTCACGAAGGCTTATGTGAACTGTTATTTTTATTGCACCATGATATATTCTATGTTACACCTGCACAAAACATGTGTTATTCATGAAAAAGGATAAAAGAAATATGGAGAAGAATCTAAGCAAGAAATTCAAACTATGCTACTATGCTACAAATTAAGGAATTGTTGTTAGTCCTAGCTAGCGGAGTTAGTAGCTATACAATTTATTGAGTTATATGTGTTATGGTGTGGTTGGAAATGGTTAATGTAACATAGGGTGGTGCATTTGACAAGTGATGGATGTTAAGTTCGATGCATATATTAATTAAGTGGATTAATGGAGGGTTGGTTGGCGTGTACTAAGGAATTGAATGAGTGGAGGATGGAGGCGACGTGCATTTACTGTACATCACTCCATAGCCCTTCCATTGGTCAACACCCTAGCTTGGCTATTGTTCAATTGTGTTTCGTTTTGGTTAAGCTCCTATTTTCAAGTAGAGGAAGAAATGCTCGGCCAAGCTCGCGTTTTTAAGGTTTTCTTGGTTACAGGTATATCTTTTCGCCATCCATGAACCCGCTCTGGTTATGAAATAGATATTGGCTTGGTGATGTATGGGTCTGTGCTTTTCTTGAGACTCGCAACTATGTAAACTTGTGATTTTTCTCTAGAATTGTTGTTCTGTGGTTTTCGTTGCAAACGGAAAACGATGGTTAAAGTCATAGTTTCATTAATTATTCTGAGTGGAAGAAGACATGAAGGATCTTTGTTGTTCTTGTGATTTTTTGGAGGGTTCGTTCGGTCCAGACTTGATTGGATGTCTTTGCACAAGTTCTTGTCACCTCACCCTGTCATGTTGTTGTCATGGGTTGATGGGTTTGATCTCAAACCTCCTGGTGTCATATGCCATTTTTGCTATAACTCCTTTTCTGATAGGTTCCAAGTAGTGCCACTTGGAGTAATTGCATAAAACACACTGAATAACATTGTGTATCAGTTTCATATCTTTATTCAGTACAGGTGCAAAGTTATGATTATTTCAAGTTAGGGTTGTTGACTAATCCAAAACTAGTCATGGTTGAGACAAGCAGTTGATGAGTTGGCACATACATGAGGTGTATAGTTGATGATGTTGGTACATATTGATGAGT
>ML806000.1:0-13906 GCA_009831015.1 Picea engelmannii | reverse complement strand
GTTGACACATGATTGGTATATACTTGGTACATGGTTGGATGCACTTGTTTATGGTACAGGTTGATTACAGGTTGTTTGGCACAGGTTGGTGCATGGTTGATGCTCTTGTTTATGGTACAGATTGATATATGTTAAGGATTGTTGCCTCATCTCAGTTGGTGCTGAGAATGCAAGTTGAGTCTTGCATATAGAGCTGGTGCTCTTGTAGAGTTGTACTCTATTCAGTTGTTGCTGATAAACCCCAAGGATTGTAGTCCGTAATAAAAGAAAATTGTATATACATCTTGTGTTCTTTGTGTTCATTGTGGTGATGACTTTTTGATGATATATTGCTGATATATGTTGCTGATATGTGCTCACATCTAACTGGTTATAAATGAAAACAATGGGTAATGAATAAATGTTGAATTCTAATTGATGAGTTTTTGTGCAAGAGGGAAGTTTTGGGAAAAAGAGCCCCACACTCATTCACCCCCCCCTCTAAGTGTGGTAGGTGTGTCCAACATCCTTCACAAAAAATTTTAGAAAAATATCTCCAAAAATTACAAGAACTTTAAAAAACTATTACAAATGGAGGAGCGTATCTTATATAGAGTTTTGAGGCTCAAACCCTCCTCAATAAAACAATAATATCAAATCTAAAACCCTAGATCTAACCTAGGAGTGCACAAACTAACATTATCCACCAACCAACTAGGATTGGAGAAGTTGAACTATGCACAAAATAAGAGTGGCCATGCCACATGTATAAATATCAATCAAGATGAGCTCCAATAAAGGGGAATGCCTCCTCAAAATAGGTGGATGACCATGTCAAATGCTCTGATTTCCTCCTAGATCTCCTCAATACAAGCCATCCTCCAACTAAATCCTAAAAGCATGTGCCAACAAACTCCTAAAAATAACAGGTGAATCCTCCAAGGTGGACACCCCATTAAAGATGCAAGATAAAGTGTGCAAAGACCAGGTAAAACATCATTAAGGTGGAATGTGTAGCCCCTCAAGGTGGCACATCCATCTAAATAGGCATAAAACAATCATCAACATTGTCCAATGTGTAACCTCCCTCTAAATGTGTTCCAAGGTTATATCCCAAATTTTAGGGGTCAAACCACCAACAATTCCATAGATCCATGTACAAGAGAAGAACCAATCCCATGGAGAGAGGTTGCAACCCCATTAACACAGAAAAATATCAATATAATATGCCACCTGCTTCAACACATGTGCTAAAGGGTGAGTGCTCCACCTAATCAAGGCTCAACCATCAAGGTAAACCCCTCCAAGTGTTAAAATAAGCCAAATAAGTCCAAGCACTTCATGGGTAAATCCTCCAATAAAGTTAAGATATGGTCAAACTAGTCATTTATGGACTAGAACCACCTCAACATGTGTGAACAAGGGGAACATAACACAAGGGGTTAAAATATATGTCATAACAAAGTGGAACATGTGTCCAACATCCCGCACTGGACTAGGACTCTCCGACTAGAAGGCTCTAACCACATCGAATTATGCCAAAATAAACACCTAAATTATTGTAAACATATGAACAATGTCAAATATGCTAAGTGCTCTACCTCCATGCGATATTAATCCAATTAAACTGAAATCCATACATGCAATATACCACCATGTTCCACGAAACTCATCTCCTAGGCCAATAAACCACCAAGTAATAACAAAAACATGTCTAGACCATAGTAATGTAGTGACTACAACATCAAAATAAAGGGGGAACATGTGGAATACCCCTACTAGAAAAAAATCCATCCATCACTTCACTACATAGCTGAAATATAATCACGAAAATGCTCTAACATCAACCATGGTACACAAGTAGTCAACATATGGATATTTTTATGTGCTAAAGGGGCAACAAATAATTGTCTATGCACCAACGATTTTTCTCTGGACATTGCACGCCCACCGTTGAGTAGTGATCAAAACAAACCATAAGGAAAGTGTCAGGGAGAAGGTGTGCAACCATAATTATTCCCACGTATCTATCAATGATACATAAGTGTCATCTGCAAATATATATCATGTGCGATGAAAATAAAAAAGTGAATCGTCATGCAATATGAGGGGTAACACTCACCAATTTGGTTTATTGCAAATCTTTCATTGGTTGTGACTACCATTGTTTTAGACATTTAAAGATTGTTTGTCCTCTTTAAACATGTTTTTCACCTTCCATAAAAATTAGTTTTGTGTCTCATGATTATGTAGAAATATGCCTAGTGAATTAGAAACATGTATGCCAAGATCTAGATTTGATTTAAACCTACTCTATCTTCTATATTGTACATTTCTAAGTTTTGGTGACAATGATCTTAATATCATATCGCAAAATAGGGTCACTCCCTTTGGCTAGAGAACTCCTTGATATAGAGTAGGGACCTTCTACACCTCCATTGGATGTCCTGGCATTGTTTCTTACAAAGGGAACATCTCATGAGACTATAGAAATGGACCACTTAATTTGAGGGTTTATCCTTAAATTAAATTGTTTTACCCTTGGCATCCCCTCTAGAGGGAGAAACATTGGAAGCCTTAGAGGAGGACAACAAAAATCACTCCTTAATGGTGTAATTGGCCAAAGTACAAAAATCATCCCACTACGTGCCATCAAAGATAATGTTTTTCAAGTCAAAAGGGATCCCTTCCTTGATATGGGTCTTAGCCTTCACTTTATCAATGGTGTCAATGTTCTCCACCTCTAGTGTAATAGTTTTCTTGTTAAGGGTTTTCACATTCGACCTTCAAATTTTTTGTTTGGTCTTTCAACTTCAAATTAGTATTTTCAATTACTTTGTATGTAGCACCACTATAGTTGTTGTGACTCACATCATTAGCCTCATAGTCTATGAACATTTGTTTTAATTGTTTATTTTCCATCCATCCTTACTCTTGTCACATTCAATAAGGGATGCATTAATTTTAAACCCTAGTCTTCCAAACATAACTCTAGTTGGCAACATTTTGAAACTAGGCCTGAAACTTGACCATTGGAAGTAGTCATCCACTTGACACGATAGGGTAGAAATTAAATAGTATGTTGGGGTTATTTTGTCTATGTAACTTGATATATTTCAAACTACACAAGCTCAAATACCCTTCATTCCAATTTCTTGATCCATACACTTTCAAAGAACTCGCTTCCCTCAAAAGCAAACAAAAAAAGTATGTGTTATTATAAAATTTTATAGTTTCTCTATATTGATCAGAGTCTATCCTCAACAAATCCAAGCTCATGTAATAGTGAAACATCCTATATGCTAAAGAAGGTTCAAGGATGGAGGGAGATACGAACACGTTTCAATATAGTTGGGGTTTGCTAGGGAATAGTAAAAGGGGGATGATTAATCTCCTACATTCACCATCATGGATTAAGCATTGATTATGAAAGGAGCTAAGGATAATCATTGCCCATCAAAGAGGAGTCGCACTAAAGAAAGTTCACCAAACAAAATCATTGGAGTGCAAACATTTAGTTGATATATCAAAGGTGCATGATACACAAAATAATTAGTGTAGTTTTCACATTGTAGTGGATACATCAACATGGATTAGAGTGTAAAATTGTCATTGTTATCGCAGGATTTGTACTTATGCCAAAGCCCCAACACAAGTCCCCAAATCCGCGTAACTATATGATAACCCACCACTGTCACCTTAGTATTATATCCCCACGTTTTCGTGATGGATGAGGTCCACCAAAGGGGAGGCATCCCCAGTAACCTCAAAGGATCAGAAAGTAAGTGAAGTAGCCAAGATTAGAGCACCCTCTCACTGGTTACCTAAACCAAAGGTCTATGTCTATGAAATTGACGCAAAGGAAATGTTTCAGGTACCTTCCTGAAACAAGAACAAATATAACATATATATAGTGATTTCCAAGTACCGGTATGATAATAATACCTCAAGTGATAGTAGAGGATGAAAATAGATGCTAGCTGATACAAAATTGCAGCAAACTAATAGTATACAACAACAAAAAGTATTTTGTAATAGCCACAAGAAATTTAGTTCATAATTGCAAGAAAAGGCAGTGAAAATTTAGCATTTGTCTAATAGATCAATTATCAACCATTCCAAGCAATTTATGAGTAATGTTAGCCAATAGTTAGAGTGGATTATGCAGCAAAATGAAGAAAATTAGGTGGTTGTAGTAGTGTTTTGCAACAAAAACACTAAAATTAGTGGATTAAGCTAAGCTAGGGTTAGAAGTAGTTAGTAAAAGCCTTAGAGAATGAAATTCAAGAGTTTTTTTTATCAATTTCCTTCACAAGAGCAATGAAACTAGTGCCTTTTGGATTATGGAGTCATTTACAACAGCAATAAACAATTGGAGAAATGATGATAATAATGTCTAAAGATAATGGGATGAAGTTTAAGGTGCTAGCACCTTAGGGCCTTAAACTTCAAGCCTTAAGAGAGGAATTTGATAGTGTGCAAGAAATTTTGGGCTCTAGCAAATTATTTTCCTTCATTAGATTATTTAAATTTGTGACAACAATCTGCTAGAACCAAACTCCTAAAGTGCTAGCACTTTGGGGCTTTAGGAGTTTACCCTAGATGAAGTCTCTTAACAAATTAATGGATAAAATAATCTAGAGGGAGGAGGAAACACCTTATGCTCCTCTCCTAGGGTTTACACAAGTAATATACCTTCAACATGAACAAATAAAAAATACCATAAAAATTCAATAAATGAAATGAAATTGCAGATTTTACTTACTTCACCAAGATTAAACCAAGAACAAACCCTAGTTGTAGAAAATTTCACCAAGAACAAGCCAAGAAACATCCACAAATTGTCCTCCAAGAGATAGCGCACTAGTAAAAGAGGGCCAAGTTGCCAAAGTGGGAGAAAATTTCAATCCTCCTCTTATGTGAGATGAATATGATTTATGTCAAAATGCCATGGCAAGGTCTCTTATTTATAAGAGACCTTGCAACATAATTTTTCCACTTTAAAAGTAAATTTAAAAACATAAAGACAGACGACCTCATAATTTCCCCTTTATAACAAACATAATTTAAATTTGGCACAAAATAAACCCTAAAAGGGTGACGTCATCCCTCTTTTGGATGACGTTGATCTGCAAATGTGGAACGTTGGGCTAGAAGAGTGCAAAGTTAGGCCTCCAAAGGCCAATCATCATGCCAACATGTCCAAAATTCCATGCCCATTGTCAAAGCATCAACTCCATCAAGTCGGCCATCAAACCCTAGCCCCAGATGATGTCATGGGCTTGGTGGATGACGCTAAGCCTCCAAAAGCTAATCATCCAAGTGGGGGATGGTGTGAAGCTCATCATCTAGCCATGCCAGAGTGCCTCCAAAGACAATGACCTCCTTCTTCAAGGTGCAAATGGTCATCAGAAGGTTTCCCCAGACATGGGGTCTAGCATCCATCCTTGGGCTCCAAAGCCCTCATGAAGGTCCAAACAAATTCATCTCCTCATGAACACCTATCCACCAGAAAAGGTCCTACAAAGACAAATAGATACACCCTTCAAGGGTTCACAAGTTACAAGAATCAAGAAAAGTAAGCCATATCCAATAATAAAACCACTCGAACATGTGTATCAAACCCCCCTTTTAAAACTAAAAAAACACTCAAAGATATTATAAGTTTTGCAAGGTTTAGGTATGGGAGGGGTGTCAAGGTGCCCTATTGGGTAGACCAACCCCCAAGTCAAGGGATGTTTCCCGAGGAAGACCCATCTAGATCATGTAATGAATATGAGGTGGGTTGGATAATTTGTGACATACAAGGGTTCATATTTTCTCATTTATTGGTGCCTTTGTAGAGAGTGTGCTACATCCTTCATTTTCAATGCAACCTTTTTCCAAGCCCTTTGCCATTTAATTTATTAGAGTCTATCCTCAACGAATCCAAGCTCATGTAATAGTGAAACATCCTATATGCTCAAGAAGGTTCAAGGATGGAAGGAGATACTAACACGTTTCAATATAGTTGGGGTTTGCTAGGGAATAGTAAAAGGGGGATGATTAATCTCCTACATTCACCATCATGGATTAAGCATTGATTAAGAAAGGAGATAAGGATCATCAATGCCCATCAAAGAGGAGTTGCACTAAAGAAATTTCACCGAAGAAATCATTGGAGTGCAAAATTTTAGTTGATATATCAAAGGTGCATGATACACAAAATAATTAGTGTAGTTTGTGCATTGTAGTGGATACATCAACATGGATTAGAGTGGAAAATTGTCATTGTTATAGCGGGATTTGTACTTATGCCAAAGCCCCAACACAAGTCCCCAAATCCATGTAACTATAGGATAACCCACCACTGTCACCTTAGTATTATATCCCCACGTTTTTGTGATGGATGAGGTCCACCACAGGGGAGGCGTCCCCAGTAACCTCAAAGGATCTGAAAGTAAGTGAAGTAGCCAAGATTAGAGCACCCTCTCATTGGTTACCTAAATCAAAGGTCTATGTCTATGAAATTGATGCAAAGGAAATGTTTCAGGTACCTTCCTGAAACAAGAACAAATATAACATATATATAGTGATTTCCAAGTACCGGTATGATAATAATACCTCAAGAGACATTAGAGGATGAAAATATATGCTAGCTGATACAAAATTGCAGAAAACTAACAGTATACAACAACAAAAAGTATTTTTTAATAGCCACAAGAAATTTAGTCCATAATTGCAAGAAAAGGAAGTGAAAATTTAATTTGTCTAATAGATCAATTATCAACCATTCCAAGCAATTTATGAGTAATGTTAGCCAATAGTTAGAGTGGATTATGCAGCAAAATGAAGCAAATTAGGTAGTTGTAGTAGTGTTTTGCAACAAAAACACTATAATTAGTGGATTAAGCTAAGCTAGGGTTAGAAGTAGTTAGTAAAAGCCTTAGAGAATGTAATTCAAGAGTTTTTTTTATCAATTTCCTTCACAAGAGCAATGAAACTAGTGCCTTTTGGGTTATGGAGTCATTTACAACAGCAATAAACAATTGGAGAAATGATGATAATAATGCCTAAAGATAATGGGATGAAGTTTAAGGTGCTATCACCTTAGGACCTTAAACTTCAAGCCTTAAGAGAGGAATTTGATAGAGTGCAAGAACTTTTGGGCTCTAGCAAATTATTTTCCTTCCTTAGATTATTTAAATTTATGACAACAATCTGCTAGAACCAAACTCCTAAAGTGCTAGCACTTTGGGGCTTTAGGAGTTTACCCTAGATGAAGTCTCTTAACAAATTAATGGATAAAATAATCTAGAAGGAGGAGGAAACACCTTATGCTCCTCTCCTAGGGTTTACACAAGTAATATACCTTCAATATGAACAAATAAAACATACCATAAAAATTCAATAAATGAAATGAAATTGAAGATTTTACTTACTTCACCAAGATTAAACCAAGAAAAAACCCTAGTTGTAGAAAATTTCACCAAGAACAAGCCAAGAAACATCCACAAATTGTCCTCCAAGAGATAGCGCACTAGTAAAAGAGAGTGAAGTTGCCAAAGAGGGCGAAAATTTCAGTCCTCCTCTTATGTGAGAGGAATATGATTTATGTCAAAATGCCATGGCAAGGTCTCTTATTTATAAGAGACCTTGCAACATAATTTTTCCACTTTAAAAGTAAATTTAAAAACATAAAGACGGTCAACCTCATAATTTCCCCTTTATAACAAATAGAATTTAAATTTTGCACAAAATAAACCCTAAAAGGGTGACGTCATCCCTCTTTTGGGTGACATTGATCTCCAAATGTGGAACATTGGGCTGGAAGAGTGCAACGTTAGGCCTCCAAAGGCCAATCATCATGCCAACATGTCCAAACTTCCATGCCCATTGACAAAGAATCAACTCCATCAAGTTGGCCATCAAACCCTAGCCCTAGATGATGTCATGGGCTTGGTGGATGACGCTAAGCCTCCAAAGGATAATCTTCCAAGTGGGGGATGGTGTGAAGCTCATCGTTTATCCATGCCAGAGTGCCTCCAAAGATAATGACCTCCTTCTTCAAGGTGAAAATGATCATCAGAAGATTTCCCCAGACATGGGGTCTAGCATCCATCCTTGTGCTCCAAAGCCCTCATGAAGGTCCAAACGAAGTCATCTCCTCATGAACACCTATCCACCAGGAAAGGTCCTACAAAGATGAACAGATACACCCTCCAAGGGTCCAAAAGTTACAAGAATCAAACCAAGTAATCCATATCCAATAATAAAACCACTCGAACATGTGTATCAAACCCCCCTTTTAAAACTAAAAAAACGCTCAAAGATCTTATAAGTTTTGCAAGGTTTAGGTATGGGAGGGGTGTCAAGGTGCCCTATTGGGTAGACCAACCCCCAAGTCAAAGGATGTTTCCCGAGGAAGACCCATCTAGATCATGTAATGAATATGAGGTGGTTTGGATAATTTGTGACATACAAGGGTTCATATTTTCTCATTTATGGGTGCCTTTGTAGAGAGTGTGCTACATCCTTCGTTTTCAATGCAACCTTTTTCCAAGCCCTTTTCCATTTAATTTATTAGAGTTCGAAGATTGAGTACTATATGCAAGGGAAAGTAAAGAGTACCACAATGCCACTTGAAGCTAGGATACATTGAGATCCATGTGCAAGGTAAAGTAAAAGACATTGCAATGCATCCTCTCGACAAGAGGGACATTTATTATTTATGTGATTTATTTTGTAGGTCCTTCATTTTCTAGAGAAGAATTTCATTGTTCACAGGACCTTAGGGTGAGCATCTAGAAGGATAATGATTGGCTTTTATATTTTTCCATCTACAACACCTCTTGGCCTTCAACCCCTTCTTCCCATGAAATGAGGTACAATCTCTTATTGGGTCAATGCACCCGAAAAACCCAAAATATGAGGAGACGAAGGGAAATGATGATGGAAGGTAGCAAGTATGGATGAAAATGGTATGATGACCCTTCAAAGAATTACCCAGTAGCACCCTCTCCCCAAGGGTAGCCAATTTACTAAGACACGATGACAACCACCAAGGTGAAACCGGGCAAAAGGTATAATTTCCAAGCAAACATTCACTAATCTAGAAAGGACTCTTTGCAACATGTTCAAATGCTTCAATTATTAAACTGGCACTTACTAGATCAAACTTGTTACCTCATGAAGCAAGATCTGATGTATTTTGGGGCTAGGTTGGTGTGATGGGCGTTGCTTTGTTGTTGGCGATGTGTGGTGATGCATCAATGAGTAGGAGGCACTCTGAGGGGCTATGTTAGTCAATATGGCTCTTGGTACTCCATGTCTACTACCTACGGGCCTCTAGACATGATCTCCTTAGTTACTCTTGGACTAAAGGGGTAACAGTCATGTTACAAATGCGCTAATATTTCTAGTTGTGTAGTTTTGACACTGCAACATAATCACATAATGTTATAGTTCAGTGATGTTCATATTTGTCATGCAACCTTGGCAAGCACTTTTGTCACAAACACACAAGCCAAAACAACGTAGGCACAATGGCACATAGGGATAACTCAATATATTGGTGTGGGAAAAAGACTAGCAACCATGATAACTTATATCTCTCTCTTTATCTTCCCAATTTTTTGTGCATTATATAATTTAAAGAATATGGACAAAGGAAAAATGAAGTATTTCATATTTTATTAGGTGTCTTATTTATATCCCATCGTTAGATTCTAAATGGATTGATAGTTGTTTTATTCTTGCTATTGTATCAAATTCACTTTGTTCATGTGTTGGGATACAATTTTATTGGATTAATGAAGATTTCAAGTGTCGAGTCGAGTATGTTGCCCAATTTGTGTTTAATTACATTGACAGTACCGAGGTTCATCTACAACCAAGTATGCTAGATATGTCATGTGAGTAATGTTTACATGCCAACTTCAAAAAAATATACTTATAACTAATAATAGTAATACTATATGCTAGTCAAATATAGATACAAACATAAATAAAGTGTGTGTGTGTGTGTGTGATTTTGTGTGTGTATGTGTGAAAGGGAGAGATTTGATATGTACACCTAATATAAAATTGTTATTTAGAAAGATAAAAAGAGAGATCCAAATTTACACATAAATAGAAATACTATACATATGGTATTTACATAAATGATCAAAATGTTGATGATTACAACTTCATGAGACATCCTCCAGGACACAGACTGAGTGAGTCGACCTGTGAGAGAGCCCATGAGTTGAGTGCGCCCATGAGATGGGTGTGTTGTTCCTCTCTGGATTGAGATGAGATGATGTTGCTAGCGGGAAAACCCCCCCTATGGCTACACCAGGGTTTACAATGTAGGCAGATCAATAATCGTTTAAAATCTTCCTACTTCTCTAACTACCCCAAACATGCCCAAAACTCAATACAAGAAAATAAAATTGAGAAGGATCGGGTAACTGTACCTCTACTCCGCGTCCGGTGATGATCCTCTCATGCTTGTAAGCTTCACAGATTGCATGCCTCCTCCCAAGGCCGACCTGCATTCAAAGACTTATAAACAAAAAACTACAAGCATGCAATTCATATATAAAATTAGGGTTAGATGTTAGAATAAAAACATAAAACAAATGAGAACATTCCATACATCATAATTTGGGACAGGAAAAGTACTTATTTTATTAATAATACAATGATTACTTACAACCAGTGTCGGCTACTACTCCATGAACCTAGTCCGAAATCCTCTTCACCAAGCTCCAAGTGCACCTTTCGCGTATCTTTCTCCTCTCAACCTTATTCTTGGGAAATAAAATGGGTTCTGATGGAGGAAAAATGGGAAAATGGGGAATTTTGAGGCAATTCTTACAATAAGGTTGCAAATGCTTGGGGCAAGGAGGGGATGTGAAATGGGCAGAGTTTCATTGTTCTTATGTCTAGATGTGGAATGAGACCCCAACACCTCCTTTTATATGACAAAAGTATGTTTATTCGGTTGGGTGATGGGCTATAGGTGGTGGATTAGTTGGGAAACTACCCAATAGCCTGTAATCTCAATGAATTCCTTGCAACTTTTTTATTTTTTGCAAATTTTGCAAGTATACGCGGGTTGTAGTGGTGCATCATGCATACGTACGCGGGTTGTAGTGGTGCAGCAAGTGTATGTATGCAGACAGTATTGGTGCAGAGCGTGTACATCCTCAAAAAATGGGTTTTTTAGAAGAGCAACTCAGTGATGGCTTGGGAAAAAATGAAAGTAAGAGAGCCAAAGGCCATGTATGCATATGTAGAGAAATTTAGGGTTATAACAGATGCCCCTAAATGTGTGAGGTTAGAAGAGCATCTAATGGCCAAAATACATTACAAATCTTCACCAATGTACGAAGCGAGTGAGCCCGGGACTAGAGTTTGGGGAGGTGCCATCAGCAAAATAACAGTTGTCTCTCCGAGGTGAGCATACCCATGCTCGGGATGAAATAAATCATGGCTTCCAATCAAATACACTACAGATCCATGTCATATAACTATATAAAGTGTAGCCGCGAGAAATACACAACAGATCTACATCTCAAAATCAAAGATATACAAGTATAGTATCCATCTTTAAGAAGCCAATGATGCCTGATGGTTGTAGATGAGGTGTTCATCGCTTGAGAAACAACTTCAAGATCTTCAAACTTGGGTAGGAGTGAAACATGAGTGTATGGCTTCACTACCCATAGGTCTTCGATGGCTCATCAGGGAAAGACAAGAGGATCTCGATGATCAGGCAGAGAACTTCATTGATTTCTATCAAGGACTTTACTGGACTTTTGGGATGGTCGGGCATGAGGTCAAAAGACGAACTGCAGAAAGGCTGACTCAGGCTAGGTAAAACTTCCCTTGGACAAGAGAAAGAAATATGATCAGACTCAGACAACATGACATTGACCTAAGTGTTGGAATATTGGTTGTTGTCATCGATGTCAACCCTAGTCATTGGTTTTGGACCGCATGATTGATGAAGGTATTTGGACATGAAGGACAATGTACATGCAAAAAAAAAACCCATGGATGGATAGTATACATCATGTTGTTTCTAGTGGTAGGTGGAACGTCACTTGGATCCTCATGCTTGAGGAGAAATGAATTTTTTAAGATGACAAAGTGAATTGAAGAAGGAAGTACATGTAGGCCCTGAAGATAAGTAAAGAAAAGAATTACAAAATAAGAAAGTGTCAAGTCTTCCCTAGTGTTAAAAGGAAGTTACATCAATGGTAAAAATAAATATCATTATACATTCATTTGATACACAAGTCAAATTTCAGAGGAAATCAGAAGAAAAGAAAGTCGGATTTCAACGGAGGATGAAGTCTTTTGGTGATGTGTTCTAAGGTATGTTATTTACAGGTCATCTTACCATTTTCTCTATAAAACAATTTCTAGAATGATTCAGATGGTGAAATTTCTATGGTATTGAGAAGACATATCAAGGTACCTATGGTAAAAGTTTTAGCTCTTGATTTTCTATAATTATGGAGATACACTATGTGGAAGATAGGGTTTTTGACCAGTTCTGAAGCTAGTCATAAACAGGTGTTCCGGGTAAAACAGTCATAACTGCCTCATAGAGAATCCAAATGAAGTGGGACCAATTTCATTGGAAATATTACGGACTTTAGTTTCTTGTGTTCGATTTTTAGAATCTGATGTTAAATATTGAGCGTGGGGCATTCTGTACAAGTTTTCTCTCCTGAATAAACCAGAATTGAACAACGTCTACCATTCTCTCTATAACTTCTTTTTTGGGAGGATTCAAGGAGTGAAAATTGGAGAAGTTTCAGAGAATACATTGAGTAATATTATCTATAGGATCAGATTATTTAAAGAATTTAAGAATTGCATAAATTGAAGAAGTCTCGGGAAGCATTATCAGGTTCTATGTGATGGTTGGTTGATGGTGATGATTTAATGTAAAGTTTTATTATCTCTAATATATTCTTGGGTGGAAGGAAGGGGCAAGTATGGAGAGTTCAAACCTCTCTTTATATTGGAGGATTGTATCTTCCTCTTGGAGGTTTATCCCTCCCTTTACATTTGGAAGTTGTAGCTACCTTTGGAATTCATTACTTCCCTTCAACAATAACTATTAATTATTTATCATATATTGTGCATGGTGTATTGGTGTAACTCTTATACTATTGTTCATTGCTCATTAGATATAATTGAATGGTTTAATTATAAGTTGAAAAAAAAGGCTTTAAATTGTACTTGATACTGATTCACCCCCATCTCAGTATCAACAATTGGTATCAGAGCAGGTTACCTTCAGTACAATTTAACCACTGGAAGGAAGATACTAAGAAGAAATGGAAGACAAAATTCCAAATGGGATTCCACCATTTAATGGAAGCAATTTTGAAAACTGGAGTAATATAATGGAAACTTACTTGAAATCTCTTGGGGCAGATGTTTAGTTCTCAATTGTTTCAGGATACAATGCTTTGAAGAAACCAAAGACTATAGCTCAGAAGGAAGCAAAAAGGAACAACAAATTGGCAATAGATACCATCCTAGATGGATTGACAGATTCAGTGAAATCAAAGGTGGGATCATGTGCATCATTAAAAGAGATTTGGGACAAGCTACAAGACCTTTATGCAAGAGAAGAAGAAGAAGAAGAAGAAGAAGTTGAAACAAATTACAACATCTCAGATTTCAAAGAAGCAAATAGAGGTCAGTTCTTTTGCTTTAATTGTGAAGGAGTAGGACATGTTGAATTTGAATGTCCTCATCCAAGGATTGAAAGAAATGACACTGAATAAGAAAATTCCAATGAAGAAGAAGAAAATCATGAAGCAAAAATTATTCAACAAGAAGATGAGAATCTTAAAAAATTGAAGCATGTTGAGATTGAAAATAGCAAGCTCAAAGACACACATAGAAAACTAAGAAGTGAATTGGGTAGTTGTGA
>ML805999.1:342147-415990 GCA_009831015.1 Picea engelmannii | reverse complement strand
AAGGCTTTGGCAAGTCAAATGATGAGTTGTAGGGTATAGGGAGGCACACCAAAGGATACAATAAGTCTCCCATTAATTTTTTTATTATTTTTTCACTTTTTGGAGACTTTCTAGAAGGGAGGCACACCACTCTAGGAAAAATGATGTTTTTGCTTAATGGCTAGGTGAGGGGGTGATGTGAGGGTTGGAAAAGGTTAGGAAAGGTTAGGAAAATTCTCTCTCACCTTTATCCATCTTTACTTTACCCTATTTGCTCAAAATTACAAAAATGACATTTTACCTATGTCATGACTTAGCAGTTAAAATTGTTGTTTTGACTGACTGAGACTCGTGGTGGACAAACACCTAGCAAAAGTTGTCTGACTGAGCTGAAACTTGGTCCAAGGGTGTAGGGGGTATCATTCCATTTCTTTTGAGCAAAAATACCCATAGCAAAAACCCAAAGACCTAGTTTTTACAATATTTGCTCAAAAACAATTAATTAATTAAATAATTAAACTTCCAGCCTTGGGAAAATTTAATTAAATTTAATTAATAAAAAAACCTATCTAGACTAAACAAAATTCCGCAAAACTTTCTAAGATGTCATACATGGTCATTTACATCATTCTTAAACAATAGCTACCAGAAGATAACCCCATTAGAACGCCTTTCACCACTTTGGAGGAATTATTGCTAGTGAGAGGGAAAAAACTCAAGGGAAATTAATAAGGCTGAAAAGCCCAATTAATAACCCGAGGATAAAAAACCCTCAGTGAAATGAACTCTTCTAATGAAGAAATCCCAAGGTAACTGACCTAACAATGAACCACGCAGACCTATTACATTATTAACCCACGCAGGGGTGCATAAATCTGTTTACAAAAAAATGTGCTAGAAGCAAGAATTGCCTAGTAGAACCAAACTGTATTCGACATACTAGCATCTGTTGATGCATATCTTCATGGCACATGGATTTGACCCCCTGGTTGGATAGGCGGTCAACATCTGGCTCCACATGGGGGCGTGTATTTGATCTTCTCACATGGGACGAAGAGCATACAAGAATCCAACATCTACAAAAAGGTGTTCACCAATATCCAACATAAGCATACATATATATAATGAAATAAATCAATGCTATACACAACATCTACATAATGAAATAACTAAAGTACAATATATATATAATTTTACAAAATTAAATTATGATACAAAAATAAATCTAAGTACATAATGACATAATAAATTGAAATAATACAAAACTGAAATACAAAGAAAGGTTAGAGATACATTACAACCATCCATGCAATGGATGAAATGAAGCCGCAAGTGTCTGAAACATCCTTATCCAGGATGACTCACAGAAGACCCCTTCCCAAGTCTTATCAAATTGGAATTTTTTGTGAGGGAGAACCAACCAAGAACCATGCTCATTCCTCTATCCAACCAAACACTAGGATATGACAAGCTGTGTAATCTTTCAGTATTTTGTTGCTCATGACTGTCAAGGTGGAAGGCCAACCAATACTCATAATGATATGACATTGATAAACTGAAGTCGCCTTCCATTTCCTCATAATTCTGCATTAATTCATCTTTTGGTTGAGATGTTGAAAATGAACATGTCAATGGAACCATTATACAGTTCTCCTCAAGGTTGTCAAGGTTCTCCTTTAAAGAGATTGGTTCCATGAGAGGAGGGTGGGGACTTGAATTATCTAGATACTCGACATTTTCAAACTCAAATTTCTTTACCTCCTCAAAATAAATGACTGAGTCATCCATGGATTCATCCGAAATTTCCCGATGAACTTCCTTATCCTTTTCACTATGAAGCTCAAGTTCAAGGGGGTCCAGATATTCAATATAAGTCTCATCCTCCGCAAGGCGAGCCTCCATGATTTCTAACTGATCTTCCATGGTCGTAAGTTGTTCGTTCATGGCTTCAAAACGTTTTGCATGGGCCAACTATATGGCCTCACATTGTTTTGCATGGGCATACTGCATGTTTAGAATTATTTCTTTAAGCTCCTCAATGGGATCTGGTGGAGCATCTATCTTTATATCTGAACTAGTTGTTTAAATAGCTAGAAGATTTTTTCTCTTCCATTTTTCCATAAAATCATCAACCAATTCATTGTGAATTTCATCCCGATCATCCCCAAATCTATCCAAAAAGGCATGCAACAAATCTCGTATGGTCTTGAATGTATTATCCTAAGAATCACAAAACCAATTGTAAGCATACTCCTTACAAAAAGTCATGACAAACAATTGCATGAAGACATCCTCATAAATAGGTGGGTCACACCACTAATCAATACATTGCGTGAAGGCCCCGATGTGAGCACTAGCCTCACCATAATTATGATAGTCAGGCAAGTTATCAATAACATCTTCAGATATATCATGAGGATAACCAACAAATCCTGAAAAATCAATAGGTTCATAATAACCAATCATTTCTAACTAGATCATTTAAACAAAGGTCTAAAAGAAAAGGTTTGGGACCCAAGATTACTAAGAACCCAACAAGAATGGAAACATGCTAACTTCATCCAAAAACCTTTTCAAGTTCAAGGATGAAGCACAACAAGTTGTGATTTCCTTCTTGAAGAATACTTTGTCAAATTATTTTTAGAGTGGAGTCGCCAGATGACCAAGTTTATCAAACCAACAATAACATCAAACAAAGCAAAAACAAGAAAGAAAACAAAAGTTAAATTATTAAGTTGGAACAAGAATTTGACATCAGTGAGTGCTTCTTCACTAAGACTTTCAAGCAGCCCTCAAAGATTGCTCCTTGTAGTATACTTGACAGATTAATTCAATGGAGGCGCCACTTGGAAAGGAACCACACAAAATCAACCAATGCAAGTTCAAAGAACTTTTAGGGACTAAAGTGTTTTATTGTTTAGTTCTTTAAAAAAAAAAAGTTAAGTTGTTTTGACCAAGGATAAATGACTTATCCCCGACAGCGGCGCCAAAGATGTTGTCGTCTTTATACACACTTGAAAACGTGAGCTAAGTCCTGCTCACTTAGTGTTTCCTTGGAGGCACAATGCCTAGGTTGAAAGCTCATGCTGTCACTTTGACTTGAACCTCTTCTGTCTAGGCTTACTCCTAAGGAAGCCAAGGGGGGTAGACCCTAGTTGCTAGATATGATTAACATTATGTTCTAGGAGTTGGTTTTAATTAGTTACAAGGTTGGGGGGAAAGACTAACCTATGATGCAAAGGCAACAATGCAAGATTTACTTATGTCAAGCAAGCCCTTCCCTAAGTCAACTAAGACTAGTGCCTAAGATTGGGCAAAGGGGTCAACTTATGTTTGAGGAAGTTTGATTACAAAATATTTACAAATAAAACAATGATTACAATTACTTCACAACAATGTTAGATACAAATCCACAATTAGATACAAGATGAATAGATGATACAATAGATACAACAAGAATATCTAAGAACTACAAAATGTAAAGATACAAGAGGCAAGTTAACCATGTGTTTTAATGTGCAAGAAATAAAGGATTTCAAAGCATGGATATCATCAACACATTAAGCCAAGCATGCCCCAATAACACTTACTCTATTGGTCTGTTTTTCAATGGCAACCACAACACTCAAGACCCAACAAGAAGATGCCTCTAAATGGGATGCGCTATCTCTTGAGGGATCACACCACAAAGGACACTTAACAAAAGATTTGAAAGCTTTAAAGCACACGTGTTCCACAATACTAAAAAATGACACTTAGTTAATTATTCCAAGAAGAAAAAGAAATGTTACTTGCATGTAAGATTGAAAAAGAGTTATGCTTGCAAGTATTGAACCATAAGATGTACCAATGTAGCTAAGTTGTTTAAATGCTTAGTGAATTAACGGTTACTTAAATATTTTAAAGTTTGAATTACCCTAACTAAGTGTCAAACCAAAATCCGCCTCCCCCAATTACCAAATTGTTGCTGGATGCTCAAGAAGTGAGGCAACGAGGCCTACCCTAGCTTCACAGGTCAACCCTAAAGATCCGAGTACTCCCATAAAGGACGTCGCACGCTGTGAGACTGTCCCCGCCCTAGAACCTTTCGTTGACTTCCTAAAACCCCGTTTTAGACGGCGAAGATGGAGAATTTAGGTGTCCTATTAAGTCTAATATATTATTATGCCTATGGACTAAGTATTTTAGTGTGTTTAAGATTGCTTAGGTGACTTTTACTTGCCTAAAAATAGTGAAAAAGTGCCAAAACCGAAACTTTATCTAGCCCACAAGATGTGTTTTAAATCAATGGAATGAAGCATGTAAACACATATAGCACTTAAAATGAAATGTTGGAAAGAACAAGTTACTTATACACCATTTACTTAACGATGAAAATTTGCAAGCTTGAAAGAAATGAGTGCTTTGAAAAGGGACAAGAACAGCTTGCCAATGAAAAAATTTAAACTTTTACTATTTACTCATGTGTGACTTGCATTAAGATAGATGTTATGAAAATGAAACTTGCAAGATTAAAAGATTTAAAGCATTATGGGTGAATCAATGCCTCCATGGGCTTAAGTTAAGACTAGTTATGTGAATGTGAGATCTACTTCTAGAAAATTTTAACCATGTGAGCATAAGCAAACCATAAACACATTACTAATCTAGCCATACGATATTGGGGATGTCTAACCCAAGGTGTAGGCAACCATGAGATAAATGACTTGAAAAGAAAATAAAGAAACAAACCACTCACTATGGCACAAGGTGGAGGGAAGCCTACCTTTGTTGTGCCAAAGAGGGTTTGGAAGCAAGAGAATGACTTTAGAAATGTTAGAAAGAGAAGGGAAAGGGTGAGTTTTCATTACCCAATAAATGGAGAAGTTCTTGAGGTGTTGTATGACCGAAAGTGGGCAACATAACCCTTATACCTGGTAAAAACCTGCAAAACCAGCAAGCTATTGCTTGCTGGAAATGCTACACAACACACCACAAGTCAAGAAAAATTTATGTTTTTATGCAGAAATTTTTCACATACAAGTATCCCAATAAAAGTAGATTTAATGTGACCTATCTATGATTGTTAGAAAGCTGAAATATGTAGAGAATGAGTAAAGAAATCAGATCTGAAAAGCAATGGAGTTTAGGTAGGCTTTAAGAGTAGACTCTTCCTTGAGGCTAGCCCAATAAAACCCTAGAGCTAAACCTGCAAAAGTTGTGAGAAAATATACAAAAATAGATAAAATGTGAGTAGATCTAGATCGTAAAAAAAATTCTTTGACATACCCAAATAAACACTTCACTAGATCTATGATAATACTACTACAAATCTATCCAAACAAAATACTTTGCTTGGAGCTTCTACTCTAGATCTATAAACTTGAAGTAAGAATGAGAGAGAAAAATAGAACAAGATCACCTCAATAGTAGAAATAAGCAACAAGAATACTCTTTGTTTCTTCAAATCCTCCAAAGCCTTTCTATTACTCAATAGGAGAGTCTTGTAGCAACATGTTGCTCCAACACTCTCAAGAGCAAAATGGAAAGGAAACAATATGAACAAGAGAGAGAGAGAGAGAGATGAGGGGGAAATCCAGTAGCATACTAATAGATCAAGATATGGTGTAGAAATGAGTGAGGGAGGGGTTCTATTTATACTTGGGAAGGCAAAGCTACCCCTCTTGGATGAGTTACAAGTGTCACACATAAAAAAAGAGTCACTTTTAGGGTTTTGGTAAGTTAGGATTTTGACATGGATGGATGAAGTGGAAATGAGTTGGAGTGAGTTGGCAAGGCTTTGGAAAGTCAAATGATGATTTGTAGGGTCTAGGGAGGCACACCAAGGAATGCAATAAGTCTCCCATTAATTTTTTTATTATTTTTTCACTTTTTGGAGACTTTCTAGAAGGGAGGCACACCACTCTAGGAAAAATGATGTTTTTGCTTAATGGCTAGGTGTGGGGGTGATGTGAGGGTTGGAAAAGGTTAGGAAAGGTTAGGAAAGGTTAGGAAAAATCTCTCTCACCTTTATCCATCTTTACTTTACCCTATTTGCTCAAAATTACAAAAATGACATTTTACCTATGTCATGACTTAGCAATTAAAATTGTTGTTTTGACTGACTGAGACTCGTGGTGGACAAACACCTAGCAAAAGTTGTCTGACCGAGCTGAAACTTGGTCCAAGGGTGTAGGGGGTCTCATTCCATTTCTTTTGAGCAAAAATACCCATAGAAAAAACCCAAAGACCTAGTTTTTACAATATTTGCTCAAAAACAATTAATTAATTAAATAATTAAACTTCGAGCCTTAAGAAAATATAATTAAATTTAATTAATAAAAAAAACCTATCTAGACTTGACAAAATTCTGCGAAACTTTCTAAGACGTCATACATGGTCATTTACATCATTCCTAAACAATATCTATGAGAAGATAACCCCATTAGAACGCCTTTCACCACTTTGGAGGAATTATTACTGGTGGGAGGGAAAAAACTCATGGGAAATTAATAAGGCTGAAAAGGCCAATTAATAACGTGAGGATAAAAAACCCTCAGTGAAAGGAACTCTTCTAATGAATAAATCCCAGGGTAACTGACCTAATAATTACCCATGCAAACCCATTACATTATTAACCCACATAGGGGTGCGGAAATTCCGTTTACAAAAAAATGTGCTGGAGGCAAAAATTGCCAAGTAGAACCAAATTGTCTTCGACATATTAGCATCTGTTGATGCATACCTTCATGGCACATGGATTTGACCCCCTGGTTGGATAGGCAGTCAACCTTTGGCTCCACATGGGGACGTGTGTTCGATCTTCTCACATGGGACGAAGAGCATATGAGAATCCAACATCTACAAAAAGTTGTTCATCAATATCCAACATAAACATACATATATATAATGAATAAATAAATGCTATACACAACATCTCCATAATGAAATAACTAAAGTACAATATCTATAATTTTACAAAATGAAATTATGATACAGAAATAAATCTAAGTACATAATGACTTAATAAATTGAAATAATACAAAACCGAAATACAAAGAAGGGTTAGAGATACATTACAACCATCCATGCAATGGATGAAATGAAGTCGCAAGTGTCTGAAACATCCTTGTCCAAGATGACTCACATAATACCCCTTCCCAAGTCTTATCAAATTGGAATTTTTTGTGAGGGAGAACCAACCAAGAACCATGCTCCTTCCTCTATCCAACCAAAAACTGGGGTATGACAAGCCGTGTAATCTTTTAATATTTTGTTGCTCATGACTATCAAGGTCGAAGGCCAACCAATACTCATAATGATATGGCATTGATAAACTGAAGTCGACTTCCACTTCCTCATAATTCTGCATTAATTCATCTTTTGGTTGAGATGTTGAAAATGAACATGTCAATGGAACAATTATACAATTCTCCTCAAGGTTGTCAAGGTTCTCCTTTAAAGAGATTGGTTCCATGGGAGGAGGGTGGGGACTTGAATCATCTAGATACTCAACATTTTCAAACTCAAATTCCTTTACCTCCTCAAAATAAATGACTGACTCATCTATGGATTCATCCGGAATTTCCCCATGAACTTCCTTATCCTTTTCACTATGAAGCTCAAGTTCAAGGGGGTCCAGATATTCAATCTAAGTCTCATCCTCCGCAAGGCGAGCCTCCATGATTTCTAACTGATCTTCCATGGCCGTAAGTTGTTCGTTCATGGCTTCAAATCATTTTGCATGGGCCAATTGTATGGCCTCACATTGTTTTGCATGGGCATACTGCATGTTCAGAATTATTTCTTTAAGCTCCCCAATGGGATCTGGTGGAGCATCTATCTTTATATCTGAACTAGTTGTTTCAATAGCTAGAAGATTTTTCCTCTTCCATTTTTCCATAAAATCATCAACCAATTCATTTTGAATTTCATCCCAATCATCCCCAAATCTATCCAAAAAGGCATGCAACAAATCCCGTATGGTCTTGAATGTATTATCCTTAGAATCACAAAACCAATTGTAAGCATACTCCTCGCAAAAAGTCATGACAATCAATTTCATTAAGACATCCTCATAAATAGGTGGGTCACACCATTCATCAATACATTGTGTGAAAACCCGTATGTGAGCTCTAGCGTCACCATAATTGTGATAGTCAGGAAAGTTATCAATAACATCTTCAGATATATCACGAGGATAACCAACAAATCCTGAAAAATCAATAGGTTCATAATAACCAATCATTTCTATCTAGATCATTTAAACAAAGGTCTAAAAGAAAAGGGTTGGGACCCAAGATTACTAAGGACCCAACAAGAATGGAAACATGCTAATTTCATCCAAAAACCTTTTCAAGTTCAAGGATGAAGCACAACAAGTCGTGAGTTCCTTCTTGAAGAATACTTTGTCAAATTATTTTTAGAGTGGAGTCACTAGATGACCAAGTTTATCAAACAAGAAAGAAAACAAAAGTTAAATTATTAAGTTGGAAAAAGAATTTGATATCAGTGAGTGCTTCTTCTCCAAGACTTTCAAGCAGGCCACAAAGATTGCTCCTTGTAGTATACTTGACAGATTTATTCAATGGAGGCGCCACTTGGGAAGGAACCACACAAAATCAACCAATGCAAGTTCAAAGAATTTTTAGGGACCAAAGTGTTTTATTGTTTAGTTCTTTAAAAAAAAAAAGTTAAGTCGTTTTGACCAAGGATAAATGACTTATTCCCGGCAGCGATGCCAAAGATGTTGTCCTCCTTATACACACTTGCAAATGTGAGCTAAGTCCTGCTCACTTAGTGTGTCCTTGGAGGCACAATGCCTAGGTTCAAAACCCACATTGTCACTTTGACTTGAACCTCTTCCGTCTAGGCTTACTCCTAGGGAAGCCAAGGGGGGTAGACCCTAGTTGGTAGATATGATTAACGTTATATTCTAGGAGTTGGTTTTAATTAGTTAGAAGGTTAGTGGGAAATACTAACCTATAATGCAAAGGCAACAATGCAAGATGCAAGGTTTACTTATGTCAAACAAGCCCTTCCCTAAGTCAACTAAGACTAGTGCCTGAGATTGGACAAAGGGGTCAACTAATATTTTAGGAAGTTTGATTACAAAATATTTAAATAAAACAATGATTTCAATTACTTCACAACAATGTTAGATACAAATCCACAATTAGATACAAGATGAATAGATGATACAATATATACAACAAGAATATCTAAGAACTACAAAATGTAAATATACAAGAGGCAAGTTAACCATGTGTTTTAATGTGCGGGAAATAAAGGATTTCAAAGCATGGATATCATCAACACATTAAGCCACTGACTGTTTCTCGTGTTGAATGTACCCTTCTAGGAAGAAGTGGTGCTAGTTCAGGTTCAATGGACTCATCTAGAGGGAGGTGAGCAGGCGGAGGTGGATTTTCATCCTCACTGTCATCATCTAAAGAAGAAACCAGAATAGGAACAAAAGAAGGCACAAACTCCGAAGATGGCTCGCAGGATGAAGAAGGAACAACTTCCAAATTAGGTTCGCAGGCTAAGAGATTTTCATCAAATTTAACATCTCTTCTAGTAATAATTTCATCACAATGTGGTTGAAGAAGTTCGTAACCTTTGACATCTTCAGAATAACCAAAAAATATACACTTCTCACTTTTAGGCTTCAATGCTTTCTTTTTCTCACCAGGAATGTGAGCCCATGCTATACTGCCAAATACACAGAAGTGACTTACATCTGGTTTGATTTTAGTCCATGCTTCTTCCGGTGTCATATTTTTAAGAGCCTTTGTGGGAGTGTGATTTACTATGTAATTTGCACAGTTGATGTCTTCTACTCAATACTTTAGACTTAATCCCTTAGATTGGATCATACGATTAGCCATTTCTTTTAATGTGCGGTTCTTTCTCTTAGCAACACCATTTTGTTGTGGTGTATATGGAACATTGTGTTGCATTTGGATGCCCTGTGTAGTGCAATAACTTGTAAAATTATTGTTTACATATTCGCCTCCATTATTTGTTCTTAACCTTTGAATTTGATGTCTAGATTGCTTTTATACAAGGGCCTTGTAGGCCAAAAACTTTTCAAAAACTTCACTCTTAAGTTTTAAGAAGTAAACCCAAGTACGTATGGAAAAATCACCAATGAAAGTTGATAAATACTTGCACCCAGAAAAAGAAGGAGAAGAAAGTGGACCACACAAGTCACTGTGAACAAGCTTCAAAGGGCCCAAGGCATGCCAAGAGGCACATTTGTCAAAATTTTCCCAATGATGTTTTCCAAGAACACAACCAACACAGACACCATCTCTGCATGAAACAATAGGAAGACCAGCCACCATATGTTGATTACATATTTGTTGCAATGAGCTATAGTTTAGATGACCAAATCGCTCATGCCAAAGTTTGCTCAATTCATCACTATGAACAACAAAAACTGATGGAAATGATGATGACCCAAAGTTGTCAAACTTGTATAACCTGGTAATATCATCAACAATTCTAGTTGCAAGAACATGCTTAGGATCGTTTAGATCCTTGATTACAACTTGGCGAGGTGAAAACTCTACGGTTTTACCTTCACCTGAATGAGTGATTTGATATATTGATAGAAGGTTACAAGAAAGACTTGGAACACATAATACATTATTAAAATGACCATTATCTACTTGAACTGTTCTAGATCCTAAAACACTAAGAGATCTATCATCACCAACAAATATTTTCTTGGCGTTACATTCATTTAGAGCAAAAAATATGTCTTTATCCTTAGCCATATGATAAGATGCTCTAGAATCAATAAGCCGCTCATCAGAAGAAGAAGTAGAAGATGCATTGAAGGAGAAACCAGAAACAGAAAGTGCATGTCCATGAGAAGAAGAAGAAGAAGAAGTAGAATCAATATTGATGTTGTACTTCTTCATCGCTACTTCTAAAGTTGTCATCTTCTTGAAACATTTGGAATCATCATGACCATATTTCCCACAAAAGTTGCAATGTCTGTCAGTCTTCTTATTTTTATAATTTTCTCCTTTGTCGCCATTAGGAGCCGAAGTTGTTTGAGTGGGTTTGGGACCCTTGCTTTGATTGTTGTTGCAATAAGGATGTTGCTTCTTGGGATTCTTGGGTTTATCTTTGTGTTGGGTGACTAAGGCTTTGTTGGAGGTACCTACAGTGCTGATCAATCCAAGTTGTACAAGCTCATCTTGCTCTATAATCAAAGCATAGCAAAATGTCTCAAGAGTGGGTTTTTGATAAGCTTTCCCTAGAGGTTCTCTCATGGCATAACATGTTGATACAAACACAAAATATGCACTTCCTATCTTAGAAAGAATAATATAGATGCAATGCTCTTCCTCTAACTTTATGGTACACTCTTCAAATAAAATTCTAAGTGTTTTAAACTTAGATAGATAGTCTTCAATGCAAGAAAAATCATTTGGACTTAAAGTCAATATCTGATTTTCTAACTGATGTGCTTGAATAATATCGTGTTTACCAAACACATATTCAAGCTTTTCCAAAGCTTCATCGGGGTCATCAATTTCTTGAAGGTGGAACCTTAAATCAGGAGATAAGGACATTCTGATCAGTCCACATGCTTCATCATTCCTATTAACCCATTTGACTTTCTTTTCATCATCAGTGGATTCTTTTTCCTTTCCCAAAGTAATCCAGTACATGCCTTTACTTCTTAATAAATCCTCCATATGGGATTTCCATTGGAAGTACTTGGTACTGGTAAGAAAAATATCACTGGAAGAAACCATATTAAATATGTAGATAATATGGATTTAAAAAACTGAAACTGATGAGATGGATGGAAAGATCTCGAAAAATCAAGCGGTTTTAAAAAACTGGCACTAAAAACAAACTTTGGATGTGAAAGTTATGCCCTCACTTTTACAAATAAGTTGCTTTATGAAGTGACCCACTTTTATAAAAAGAAGCGGGGATCACTTTTACAATGAAATTACTTTATAAAGGAAAGTTGCATGCAAAATAAATAACTTTAAAATAAAATATTAAAGCTACTTATAGTGATTCACTTTTATACTTGAAGTGAAATACACTCTACAATGGATGCATGAACTTTATAAAAAAAACAACAAAAAAAAGACTTGAACTCAAGACCTCTTACTTAATAAGGAAACTTTTAACCAAGTGAGCTAGCAAAACATATTGTATTTTTTAGAAGGAGGATTGAGGTTGTTGTTGTTGTTGTTGAAGATGGCCTTGGAGAGCGTGCTAAAAAAAAATCTTTTCACACAAGAAAATTTTTTTGCTTCTCGATGACAACAAGGGTTAGATCTCGGTTAGCTTACCCCAAAAATGCGCCTTTTCCTATCTAATTATGATTTGCTGAGATTGCATAGGGAGCGAGGAATAGAGCATACCCAGATCTAAAAGAGTAGAAACCTGGAAACAAACAATACAAAACCGAAATAAAATTGAAATAATACTTTGCAAAAATTTAAAATATATCTTCAGATCTTACTAAAATGGTCGTATCTTGGGCAAACGTAAACATTTTCGAGTGAAACGAAAAGAGTTCCTAACTGAAACGAGCACTCCAGATGCAATGGAATAGTCCTATCATCTCGAAAATGTATGAAAATTTTAGAAACCATAGATGAGGCAACTCGACTTCACGATCTCGATCTACAATGGGAGCGGGTCTTCAAACAGGCTTTGATACCATGTTCAACAACACATATATTCCATCAGAGGAAAAACACCTTCAGTAACCACTCCACAACTAGATCAAAGATCAACACATTGATTTTTTGACATGGTAAAACCCCTACGGGGAAACATCCATGACCCAACCAAGGTGGCCACTTGGAGTAGTTTATTAATGAAAAAGAAAAAGATGACAGAGAGATTTTACAAGAGAGTTTCTCGCAATTGATCATCGACAAATGACCCTTCATTCTCTTTAAATAGAGACCATGGACCAATCGGGTGTTAAGCCACAGATCAATGTAGCTGTTAAGATCAAGGTTAATATGAACCATTGGATCACTCTATGTCGGGAACATATCGTGACAATCAAATTTCCTAAATACAAATGCATACTAAAGAAACACACTAAGAAACACACTTTTCCCTAATGACACATTAGACCAAGTAGATCTTAAATAACTCCTAAGTGTCTAAATATCCTAACAAGAAATATACAATTCTTCTATAATTATGCACATTCCAGGTTCTAGAGGAATAATGTTAAAGAAATCCGATCAACAAGTGGTGAAACTCTTCGATCCTTTGAGGATATTAAGGGAGTAACATTCGACCATTTTGTTGATCTATTTTCAAAAAAAGAAGGAGATGAGTTATATGAGATATCAAAGATGTTGGAAAATATTCCAACACTAAAATCATAGAAGGAGAATGAGAAACTAATCAAGAAATCAAGGAAGTGGAAATAACGTAGAAAATCTAGGATTTTGAGCCAGACAAAGCACCCATGCCTGATGAATTCTCTATCCACTTCTATCAATATTTCTAGCACACTATCAAATTTGATTTAATTAGGATGCTTCGATATGTTCCTAAATATTTTGGAATTGGTGGTTGTTGACCTACATGTGTGATAAATCTTGTATAATTCTTCTTGTATAGTCCATTACATACTTAGAAAATTTTGATATCATCATAGGTTCCTAACATATTGTGTTTCTATGCCAAAGTTCCATGACCCACATAACACCTCTTAGTTTCCATGACCTCCATTTCACACTGTCTACACTTAAAAACAAATTTGAAGCGGATGTTCATTCGTGGGTGTGGAGCACTATCAAAACCATCCCACCGTCTTGATCCTTCCATCACTTCACTATCCCATTCATCTACTATTCCACTCATTTTCTTGTCCCATCACGCCCTCCCTCTCGATCGCTTGATTATAATGTCATTACACCATCCCTCCATCTCGATCCTTCCATTTCCCCACTTACCCCGATCGTTCACTTGTTCTTCTTGTCCACACTTTCGAGCATCCATCACCCTTCAACGCTTTATATCTTGTCATGTAATGTTTCCCAACATGCATTAAATTTTTATTTTTTTTCTGAAAATGAATACGACTTATATAGGTGTTATTACCTTTATTAATGATGAGTTTCTCGAGATAAATTCCCATAAATGTTAATACCAATTATCATCTAAAATCCTTGAATTAAGAGCCATGGAACATGTTAAAATAAACAAGTATATTTTGATAATACCAATTTGAAAAGTTGTTGTAAAGTATGTCACCTTGGCTAAATATGTCAGCTTGAAGAAAAGAATAATTATGCGGGGACACTATGAATCTTTTGGGACGAGAAGACCATGGATTTAAATGGTCATAGGATTATATGTATTATTATACATTACCACCCTTGAAAAATAATTTGAACATGATTTGGACATCCAAAATTGCATTGACAGGTTGTGTTCTAGAGGTGTACGATTTTAAGGAATTGAGTTCATGGTGTATTGAAAATTTTGATAAGGAAAGGAGAATTATTCAATTACACAGAGAATCACCCATATATTTAGCTCCTTCAATATTTAATAGGATGTTCATACTCCTCGAACCAACAATGGTTTTCAAGAGCATCGAAGCTGAATATTTTTCGAAGATGAAGAAAGGAGGATTCAAACTTCTACGAGACTACCTTGAAGACTTGACAATTTTTCCTGAAGACCTCTCAAATATTCAGGTATGTTCATTAAAGAACCCATACATAGAAATGGCATGGTTGTTTCCCAAGATAATTGGATATGAATCCACAGCTACTGTTCCTAAGCTTTGTATATACTGTATTTTTCAATTCACGATAATTCCATCTTCGATTGGTCAAGAATTATTTCAAGTGAGTTATCTTTTCAGTTGGGAAATTTTCATAAGAGTAAAAGTTTTATTTGTATTCATATCTGATTTTCTCCGTGAGTTACTGTCATGTGTTCAAAGGCCTACCCTTGGCTAAAAAGGTTAAATGTAAATTTGACCCTATACAAATGTGGTACCCTGCACTTTGGAAGAAAAAGGTTGTGTATAACTTCTATGAATTGAACAATGATTTTATCTCTTCTTTCAAAAGTTTAAATGGACCCAATAAATAAATATTATCTCTAGAGGTTGCATCTTTCTTAGGCGGGAAAGGAAACTTTGAAGCTATGGAAAATTTCAGTATTATCAGACTCTAGTGTTCACACGAGAAACCTTCATACCTACCATACTATGTTTCTGAAATAATATTTATAGTTGAGATATGTAAATGGTATAAATTGTGGGCTCATTTTTTTAACGAAAAAAGGGAAAAACAGTTCATCCCATTAACATGGAAAATTGGGGAAATAATTGTAAAAATCATTGCCCATCTTGATGAAATCTCAACTCAATTTGATATACCCATTCTCAAGAAAGAAAATGAGATCAAGGGTTTCGACCCTAATTGGTTATTTATGACCCACATGAAATAAGTAGGATATAACATGTCATTTGCCAAGACATTTTTATTTAGATAAGAAGAAGGCAACAGTCAAAACCCTCATGGGTTACCTGTGGAAAAATTGCAAGAAGATATTGAGACAATAATCAATAACAGTGATCAACACATACAATGAGCAAGAGTTGTAAATGAAAGAAGTTCGCGGTCCCAAAAAATTTCCCAAAAAAGTGACCCATCCAAAGGAAAACCCCAAAATTCGATTCAAGAGCAGAGAAAGTCTTCGATTGATAATTCTAATAAGGGAGGAGAACAAAACCCTCCTAAAGAAAATCATGAGAAGCCACATGCACTCCCAATTGTCAGTAAGAGAAAGAGAGGTACAAATAAAGAGGGAGAAAACAAAGACACACCTAGAAATCAAATTGGCTTGGAAGATATGGAACTCGACATAAATGTTGAAGAAATAGAAATTGTAGTTGAAGAGCAGAGGCCACAAGAGAAGATTTAAAGTTTTCAATCGGAGATATAGAAAATGAAAATCCAATTCTAAAAGATAGAGTAATAGAATTGGAAAGTGCCCCAATGCCCCCACCACTGTTTGCTAGTCCTATCACCACCATAAAACCCTTGAAGACTCTGGAAGGAAGACTAGAATCAAGCTCAAGACTAAAAGGAACATCAAGTTTACTAGCTACTATTAGGATATATGTCGGTGACAACATCCAAAATAGAATGTCCTTGATTCTTGAAACTTGGGAATTGGCAACCAACTTTGTGTCTTTAGGCTCGAGAATGGCACACTTCATGAAGTATTTTCAAGCAGATTTGGAAAATGATGAAGTATTTTATAAAGGAGCCATGTTTACTTTTAGTGCAAGAGTTTTAGGTCATAGTGAATTTCGACAAAAAGAAGAGGATTTTCCTTCAACAATTTGTTTTAAACAATTAAAGGCATGTTGGCTCAAGCGAATTAAAAGTTTAAAATAAATTTTAGTTGAATGTGATGCCATTAGTGTAAAAATGGACGAATTATATTTAAAGTTAATTGAGTTAGAACTAGTTGGGTCGACTAAAGACGTGGAGGACCCACATTTAATTATGAACTCAATACTCCTATCAAAGGAACAAATGGAAGAAAATTTAGACTCCTTAAAAATTGCATCAACATAAAAGTTCAACAACCTGACTAAATATTCAGAGACAGAGGTAGAGAGTTGGTTGGTCCATTATGTAAACAAAAATGATGATATTGACGATACCCTCAATCAACTCTCAATGGATTTTAAAGATTTTGAAAATTCATTATTTGATATCAAAGTTAGACAATAGATAACAGTTGCACCCATGAGAGAATATATTAAAAATTGGTTAAAGAATGCTTTAATCAAAGTAACATAATCAGATCAGTATAAAATACATCCCATCCAACAAATAAAAAGATAGAGAATCCATCATTCTAAATCAATAGGCCACTTTTCATAATTTCCCATCTTTTATACTTCTCATTTGGAAATCATCTATCTTATGTATTTTTATTCAATGAAAACTCATAGTCGATTTCTAATTGCTTTTCTCTTTTCTTCCAGGTCTAGGTCTATTTTTTAAAGGTCCATGGGAGCTCCATCCTAGTCCCTTTGGATGAACATTTTTATTTTAATTTTACATTTCAATGTAAAACCATACAATTATTTTTTTGAACTCCCTAGAGAACTATTTCAGGGAATAACTTTAATGATTTCTCAGACTTTGAGATCTTCGAATATGAGATTTTTGGAGTATGATCATCAAACTCTTTTTCTGTTTTGAATGCAATACTCATTTAAAGTTCTCTGCATTGTGGCCTTATATCTTTTTTGTCTTATGATATGACCAAATCTTTCTTATATTGTGTTGGATGTGAGGAATATCTTAATCTTATATGGCGTTTTATTTACTTCTGTATAATATTGTAAAGATATCATATTTATGTTTTGAATAAGTTTATGGTCATTTTATCGAGAACCTTTCTTTTGTGATTATACTTTTTATATTTAAACTATATTTTCATAATTAATTTTAGTAATAACAGAAGAGCACCACCTGTTTAAAAACACAGGGGGATTTATCCTCAGGATGTTGTTGCTGAGATCTTGAACAATCTGAACATCAATAGCGATGTGAAAAAATTCTACTTTTTTAATCCTCATTTCAAAATATTCCTATCCTTCTTCTTTTTTGAGGTTTAGGGCCATCTCTCTATATAATGTATCCTACAATATATTGAACACAATTATTGCAAAAACACTAAAAACACTTCTTCCTAGAATTATCTCAGAAAACCAAGGGGGATTCATTTTGAAGAGGCAAAATGTAGACAATTTTACCTTGGTTCAATAGGTGATTCATTCTAGCAAGACTAAAGGGACAAAGGAATGGCCATCAAGATCGACATGGAAAATTCCTATGATCACGTTAGGCATTCCTCTATTTTTTTATGTTTTAAATAAGTTTAGCTTCTATACGAACTTCATTCATTGGATCTTTTCACGTATTAGCAATCCATGGATCTATCCTTTGGTCAATGGGAGAGCCACCTCCTTCTTCCAAGCTAATAGGGGCCTCATATGGGGATTTCCACTCTCTCCCTCGTTGTATATCATCATGTCATATTCCCTTAGCATAAATTTGGAATTTTAATGCAGTTCTAGAAATATTCCAAGCATTAAAGTGGTGCAAGGAGTAAATAGAAACAACCATTCCCAATTTGTGGACGACACAATTATGCTTAGAGGAGCCTCCACTTGTTGGCATATTTATTACGGATAGAAGGCAAAGTATTTGTTTGTCATTGATGGCAAGCTCAGCCAGACGATGACGAACAAGAGAAAGTGGCAAGACCAACAACGCAACGATGATCGCATGGCAAGATAATAAGCGTAAGCCCAGGAGGAGGAGCAACGCTGATCGTTGGATCACCCATCCCGAATTGTTGATGACCGTCAGATATGAATATAGACAGAAGGAACGCGCACAAGAGGAGAAAAAATCTCATACATTGGATCTGAGCGCGAGGATCGACCATCGTTGGATCCAGAAGAAGGAGCATGATCTTTAAGTACAAGATGAAGCGGGCTTACAAAGTCTCGAAAGCAAGAGGGACGTCCATCGTCGAGGGACACATGGTGATAGATCAGAGCATGACCAAGGCTCCATTTGAAAGTTTTGCAGATCGGGAAATCCAAAGGGAGGAGGTGCTCTAACCTCTCAAACTCGTGATATGCGAAATCGTGATAACAATCCTGACCGTTGGATGCAGACTACACGTGGCGAGAGGTCAGCTTTTTGCTAACTGGAAAGTCAAAGGAAGGAGGAGCCCTATCCTTTGAAATCACGAAATGAGAAATCACGATTCAATCTGAGTCGTTGATCAAGGGAAAGCGTGGACCATTGATCTGGCCCCATTTCAGAGTTTCAGATACCAGGAGTTGGAGGAGTCAAGGAAGCAACTCATGACAGAAACATCGATATGCGAAATCGTGAAACACTCTCGTGCTTGGCCCCTGGTCATAACTTATGGTCACATAGACGAAGGCTTAATGAAGGAGATAATTGCTAATCTCCATTTCGGGGATCACAACTTGGAGTGTCGAGACCCTTCATCACAAGAATGCCGAAATGGGAAATTGCGAAATGCCTTTTGGCGTAGACTGTGGTCACCGCCAGTGGTCACGTGAGGGGAAGAAGCTAGTGGTGATAAACTCCATTTCAAAGTTTCGATGATTGTGACATGAAGAGTTGAGACCCTTCATCACAGGAGTCCCGAAGTTGCGAATTGCGAAGCGCTTTGTGGATAAGCACCAGGCCACCACTGATGGTCACGAGAAGGGAAGGAGCTAGTCTAGCTAAGCTCCTTTCTTCGAAGTTTCGGGGATCGTGACATGGAGTGTCAAGAAATATCATCACAAGAATGTCGAAATTCGAAATCGCGAAATCAACGCGAGACCCTGATCGAAGGGATATTATTGCTCTTCATGATTATTGTTCAGTTATGATTCAGTTAGCTGAACTGAATCATGATTCTTAGACGGTTGATGATTCAGGAGCTGAGGCGTTTTTTCCCTAGGTGATTTGAGGTGTAACTGAAGAAGTTTGTGGAGAAAAAAAAAGATCGAAATGCCATGACTATGTGATGTTGGTTGTTCTGACTGAAATATGAGTTGAATTGGAGAAAGGTAAAATTACAATATGCGTAGTGTGAAGAAAACTTAGAGATGAGGAACAGAAGCTGAACAAAACAGAAAAGGTGAAGAGAGAAGAATGTGCACATATCAAAGAGCATGATAAGGACAAAGAAAGAACAAATAGAAAGAGACAACAAGTCAAGCCAAGTATGAACAGAGCAGAAGAATAGTGTAGCATAGAGGAATTGCAGAACAATGAAGAAGTGGTAAGAATTGATATATCTGTATTGTTTGTTATTCAGTCAATTATTTATAATCAGGGAGGTAGGGTGGTGCTAGGGAGTACTGTGGTCCTCTGATATTCAAGTTGGTTCTTGAATATTGGAAGTTGTATCTTCCATCTAGTTGTGGCTAGAAAAACAGGGTGGCAGGGTGGTGCTTGGGAAAACACAGAGTTTTCTGTATGCAAGTTGGTGCTTGTATAAGTGGAAGTAGGTGCTTCCATCCAGTCGGTGCTAGAACACTCAGGGAGTTGGTGCTTCCTTCTAGTGGGTACTAGAGAAACCAGAGAGTTGGTGCTCTCAAACAACTTGGATCTTGTAAAACAGAGGTAGTAGCCTCACATTGAGTTGGTGCTCAATTATAGATGATGTACAGAACTTAAAAGAATGCCTATCATTTAGAAGAAGAAGAGGTTTTCTCCCTTTATGGGTTTCCTCGTGAAAATATGTCTCTATGTATATCTTATATGTGACTGATGCTCATTATTTATGTTGTCCATATGTTGTATAATATTGATGGTCACTTGGAGAAATATTAAAAATGGATTAATAGACTTAAAATTGTTTAAGCACAGTAACAACTGATTCACCCACCCCCCCCCTCTCAGTTGTCTTAGTAATTTCAACACCACTATCATGGTCAACATATTTAAGAAGGTGTTAGATCTCTTCCTACTTGTTTCTGGCAGATTAATTGATCATAATTGTCGGGCCCGGGATGAGTAACTCCACATTTGAATAAATTTTCATTAACTCACATATTGCATAAATACAATACAAAGTGACCTTTCGTTTCATCTTCCAAGAGGTCCATATGACTCTTCATCTTCACCTATGACTCTTCATATTTCTCCTAAATACTATTTACAAAATACCATAATCATGAGGGTTAGGTATCCAACATCCCCCCCCCCGCCCTAATCGAAAGGGGTATTTGTGAGTCCAAGCATAATTCCGAACTTTTCAAATGTTTATCTTCCAAGCACTTCAGTGAAGATTTCAGAATTTGCTCATTTGTGGAACAATGTCTCAAGTGATTAGTCTTGGCCTCTACATGATATTGAATCATATGGTACTTCGTGTTGATGTGCTTGGTTCAATCATCGAATTTGGGATTCTTCGCCAACTTGATTGCATAAGTATTGTCAACTAGAAGAGGATTATAATTCACTTGTTTCTCCATTTTTTCAAGTATTTTCCCAAGCCACACAATCTCCTTTGTTGCTTTTGTCGATACCAAATATTTTTCCTTTGTTGTGGAATTTGATAGAACTAATTATTTGTGTGATCTCCAGGAGATGGTTGTCAATTCAAGAGTCATGAGATAACCTAAATTTGACATTCCATTTTTTTAATCCTCAACAAAGTAGATTCAGTATATCCAATCAGGTTGAAGTCATCCACCTTAGAGTATTGAAGTCCAAAATATTGAGTTCCCTTCAAGTATTATAGAACTCTTTTTGTAGCAAATCAATGTCCTTCAAAAGGTTTTTGCATGAACTTGGAAAGAATCCCAACAACAAATGAAATATCTTGTCTGATGGTGGTAAGGTAGATAAGGCTTCCCACAAGCTATTTATACTTGGTTGCATCCTCAAATCCATTACCTTCTTTTGATGCGAGTTTCAAATTATATTCCATTGGAGTAGAGAGAGGGTTACACTCATCCATGCCAAACTTGTTCAACAATTCTCCAATGTTCTTGTTTTGGGAGATGAATATTTACTTTGTATTTTGAATCACTTCAATGCCAAAGTAGTAATGAAGATGTCCCAAATCTATCATCCCGAAACATTTCTTCAACTCTTTATTTATCGATGCAATATAGATTTCATTGTTCCCTGTTATCAACCGATCATCTACATACACTACACGATAAACCATAGTTTTTCCAACTTTCTTGACAAAAAAAATTTCATCGTCAAGATTAAAGAGCTTGAATTTTAATTTCAGAAGATTCTTAGTTAGCTTTTCATATCAGGCTCACAATGCTTGTTTTGGGACATATAAGGATTTGATGAGTTTACATAATTTATGTTCTTGTCCCTTCACAAAAAAACCTTATGGTTGAGACATGAAGACATCCTCTTTCAAGAAAGCAATCCTCACATCCATTTAATGAACTTTTCATCCATTATGTGTTGTCAAGGAAAATAGAGTACAAATGGTAGCCCATTTTTCTATGGGGGAAAAGTATCCTCATAATCAATGCCTTGTTTTTGTGCAAATCCATTTTCCATGAGCCTTGCTTTGTGCTTGTCAAGTTATCCATCTGATTTATACTCATTTTTGAAGACCCACTTGCAGCCAATTGGTTTGGTTCCGAATGGAGGGTCCACAACCTTCCATGTCTCATTCTTGATGAAAGCATCACATTCCTTCTACATGGCTTCTTTCCACTCATCATGAGAAGTGGCTTCTTCAAAGGAATTTGGTTCAAAGTTAGTAGATAAATTCAAATCACAATCATATGAAACATCCATGTCATCTACATCACCTACATCTTGTCTTGTAGAACATCTGGTTCCTGTCTTTCCAATCTTAGTAAGACGAACACTTTCAAGTGTATTTATGAGCCACTTTGGTGGACTTTTATGAGTTTGTCCAAGTTTATCAACTGATTAAGATGGTGTTGAATTATCATCAAGGTTCAATCTTTGCATCCCTTCAATCAAATCATCTAAATGAACTTCGGGTTTTGATGAAGTGGCTTCTTCAGGTTCTAATGAAGTAGTTTCTTTAGGTTTTGATGAAGTGGTTGGAAATTTTTCATGAGGAGGAGATGGTGCTTCAAGAGGAGATTCGAGAGATTGATCCAAGATATAGACCCCCCATTCAAGATGGGGAATCTCATCATTAAATCGATGATATGTCTTTACATGGGTGAATTTATCCAGATGATCAATTTGTTGCTCAACAATATTGTTATTCTTGGAGGATTCAAGAAAAATTACATCTCTGGAAAGAGTGAATTTCTTGTTTACCTCATTGTAAAGATGATATGCCTTGGTGGTATTTGAGTACCCCACAAAGATGTACTTCTAACTTCTTGCATCAAGCTTGTTTCTTTGATCCTTAAGAATTAAGACATACTAGGGGGAACCAAAGATGCTGAGATGCCTCACCGAAGGAATGCATTCATACCACATTTCATAAGGAGTCACATTCTCAAGAGCATGATATGGACAATCGTTTTTCACATAAACTGCACATAGAACTACATCAACCCAAAAAATCCATTTCACATTTTTGAAAAACATCATGGAAGGAACAACAATTAAAATAATCTTGTTCATTCTTTCAACTACACCATTATGTTGAGGATTGTATGGAACTGTTGTTTAATGATTGATCCCATGTTGGTGAAGATAGTTTTCAAATTCATTAGATGTATATTGTCTTCCATTATCGGTGCGAAGAGAGCCAATATGAGACAGTGCTTCATTTTGGATTCATACATGATTTTTTTTTTAAACTTTCAAAAGTCTTTGATTTTTCTTTCAACAAGTACATCCAACACATCTCAGTGTAATCATTAATAAAATTCATTATATCTATATTTCCATTAACAAATGGAATGAGAATGGGGCCACACAAATTAGAGTGTATCAGTCCAAGTTTTCTACATGATCTCGAAGTATACTTATGAAATGGTTGTTTGCTATGTTTTCCAAGGATACAAGCATCACATTGCTTCAAGTTCCTAGGAATAATAAGTAAACTAGAAACACCATTTTTTTCCAACAAATGATGGCTATCATAATTATTGTGTCCAAATCTAGCATGTCATAAGAAACTATATGGCAATGTACCTTCATCGTGGTGAGATAGGTATGTTGAATTATGTGCATGAATGGTTTTCCCTTTGAACTTGAGTAGTCTTCCATATTCCAATTGGGTAATAACAACCATGTTGTTAGAAGATTTTCATATTTAAACTTTTCCACCAAAGATATGAACATAGTGGCCTTGTTGTCGAATGTGCACAAGAGACATCAAGTTCCTTTGCAGTTCAGGAAGATAGAGCACATCATGAAGAAGAAAGTCCAGGATTCCTGGAAATTTAAGCTTGATGGTGCCAATTCCTGAAGGTTTGAGACTTGATTTATCTGAAAAATAGACTATACCATCTACATTGTCATTAAAATATTCAAACAAGTCTCTTTGGAATGTCACGTGGCATGTTGTACCTGTGTCACACAGTTATGCATCTCTCCAAGAAGAAATTTAAGTGTTAAAAAAATCTCTAGCTACCCCAATATTTGATCTGAATTATATTGAGAATGAATGAAATACAAAAAAAACTATAGTAGAGAACACAAAAACATAGTGAAAACCAACTTCGATCAATGAATAAAATAATAGAATATTGTGGAACACAAACTTACTAGAATGGTGGTAGATTATCTCTGAAGAGAAAGAGATGTCGGCTACATTCATTCACAAAAAAATAATACATTTGGCCACATGAATGGCATTTTAACATAAAGAAAGAATTCTAAATGTCCAAAACCCTAACCCTAGGAGGTGAAGCTCCAAAAGTTTGTGGGGCCCAAGGTGGTTAGTTGATGTGTCACTTTCCTGAGGGCACAAATTTTGCATACAATCTCAGTTTGGGGAATTTAATAGTTTGTTGGAAAGATCTAATCGAGAAGTACAATTATTGGCATGGTCTAGGCATGCCATGGAAACCCCAGACCCCCAAATGGCCGAAAAACATTGTTTAGGGACTCAAAACAACCTTGGAAATTTATGACCCAAAAATCATAACAAAAACAACGAAGATGGAGAACCGTGATGAGTCAATGGATGAGGTGGGTGGCTACCGATATCCACCTAGATCAATCCTCCCCCCTTAGGATGAAATCATCCCCATTGCATCAAGTTCCCTAAGAAGGTGGGGAAACTTTTGCTGAATCTAAACCTTAGTGAGTCACTTGCCTTGTTGAAGTAGTTGTCCTACTTTTACAACCTGATAGAGTTGTATGTTCTACTAGAAGGTTCCCTTCATCCCAATATCCATGATCCAATCTACTAGATATTACTCAATGCGGTCGATATTGAGTTATGTAGGGGCCAATTTCTTGACCATATCCAAGGTGTCCAACGGAGGTGGGAAATATGGTGGAAGAAGCTCCACATTAAATAGTGGGTGCAAGCCAAAGAAAGGAGGAATACTCAATTTGAAATCATTTTCACCCACAACCTTTATGATGGTGTAAATCCCATATCAGTGTGGTCTGATATTCCTATGGGGGCATGTGATATTCTCTTTCTACAAATGCAACCACACCTTGTCACCAACCCAAAACTTGTGAGGAACCCAATGTTGGTCATGTCACGATTTATACTTAGCATTGGAATTCTCCAAGATATCATGAACCTATTGTTGGAGTATCTGGATCTGTTCAACAAATTTGGTTGCTCTGTTTGCCTTGATTTGAGTATGCAAAGACTTCATTGAGGAAGATGGAACATATAAATCTACATCAATGGGGGTCAATGGCTAGAACCCCAAGCACACTTGAAAAAGGGTTGTGGCCAATGGAGTTGTAGAGGGATCTATTATATCTATGCTAAACATATGGAAGGATCTCATCCCATGTATGTGGATGCTTGGAATTGTACATGCCCAGGATATGAACAATCATCATGTTGAGCACCTCCGTTTGTCCATACGTTTGGGGAAGAAAGGAAACCGATTTTTTCAAGTTGGTGTCCATCAGAGACCATACAATGGACAAAAAGGTGTTGAAGAACCTATCGTCCCTATGTAAAATGATGGTCCGTGGTTGCCCAAAATGAACCCAAACATGCACAAATAAGAGTTTAGCAGTGGCCTTGGTTGTGATACTCTTTTTACAAGGTGTTAAAATGGCCATCTTAGAGAATTGATCGACGACCACAAAAACACAATCGTGACCATGTTTTGTGGAGGTAAACCCTGACATGTAATCCATGGAGATGGACTCCCAGGGATTTTCTGGAGCAAGAAGAGGATTGTGTATCCACTTCTTCTTGATGAATGGCTTAGCGATGGCACAAGAAGTGCACAACTTTATGTACTGGTCGATGTCATGTCAAATCTTGGGCCAATAGAAATGATTTTGAAGTACTGCTATTATCTTCTCCACCCTGAAGTGCCCTACCACCTGATTGTAATGTGCCTCCTAAATTAGATTTGCATGCTTACTTAAAGGAACAAAAATATGGTTGAGATAGCACAAGAGTGCATCCTAGAGGTGGAAGTTTGGAACTTGTTTCTTGATACTCAGGGTCTGATAAGTAGCAGGGAATTCATATTCACTATTGTATAATTGTGGCCACCTAGAGGTCTTTTTCCCATAGGAGTTAAGAACTATAGTGAGGGCCACAACTAGGGGCCGACTGAGGTAGTCAACAACATGATTGGCGCTACCCTTCTTGTACTTAATATTTAGGTGGAATTATTGTAGGTATGTGGAACATTTCTAATGGCGATCATTCTATAACTTTCCTTGTGTTTGCATGAATTGAAAAGGCTTGTGATCAGTGTGGATGATCATTTCCTTTCCTAGAATGTAATGCTTCCACTATCAAATGCCTGCAGAATGGAGTACATCCCTTTGTCATAGATGGGATAATTGCAAACAACATCAAACATTGTTTCACTATGATAGGAAATAAATGTCCTTGTTGAGTTAGGATGACATCGATATCATAGTCATAGGCATGTCTCTCAATCTCAAATGACTATTGTAGATATGGAAATGTGAGGATTGGTGCAGAAAAGAGGCGGTGTTTTAGATACTGGAATTATTTCTGTTGTGATTCAAACCAGGAAAACTTGGATTTAGTTTCCTCTTGATCACTTGATTTAAGGGCCAAGCTATATGAAACTACCCCAACACAAAGCTGCAGTAGAATTTGGTGAGGCCCAAGAAGTTGCAGAGCTCTGTCAAAGTCATTGGGGTTGGCCAAACACGAATGATATGGATCTTGGATGGGTCCACATGCAACCCATGTTAATCAATGATGTATCCTAAGTATTGGATTCTCTGCATATTGAATGAGCATTTATCCATGTTGGAGTATAAGTTATGTTTTCGCAAGGTACTCAAGACCTATTGAATGTGTTGCAAGTGCTATGCCCAGGTCTAACTGAAGATGAGGATTCCATCCAAATAGAACACCATAAAAGAGTTTGTGAACGACCATAAAATATCATCCTTCATTCTCATGAATGTCACTAGGGAATTAGTTAAGCCAAAAGGCATGACCAACCACTCAAAGAGGCCTTATTTATGTTTGAAGGTTGTCTTCCATACATTAGTTGATTCTATTGGAACTTGGTGATAGCCCAAATTCATATTGATATTGTTGAAGAACTTGGAACCCTTGAGTTGATCAAGAAGATCGTCAATCCTAGGGATCATGTATCCATTATTGTCAATGATTTTGTTTAGGGCTCTATAATCAATACACAACCGCCACACTCCATCCTTATTCTATACCAACACAATTGGGCTCCCACAAGGTGAGGAGCTTGGTCAAATGTGCCCTTTATGAATGAGCTCATGAATTTGATGCTTTATTTCCTCATTCCCCAAAAGGGAGAATATGTATTTTGAACCATTGGGTAGGGGAGCACTAGGTGTCAAATCAATGGGATGTTTGACCTGACAATGCAGAGGAACTCCTACAGGTGAATTGAAGATGTCTCTGTATTCCTATAAAATATTGTCCACTTATTACTGTTGTGTAAAGAGACCCCGTGTTGAAGCTATGGTGGTCGTAGTGACCTTTCGTTCCCCTTCTGAACAAACCATGAAGAGGACAAACTTCACATTCTATGAGATTACTTTTCAACACTTTTTTGCTAACATCAATGAAATTGCAATAGTTGAAACTACCTTGAGTACTCTGTAGGGATCACCCTGCATAGCCATAATTACACTATGGGATTAGGACTCATAAACAACATGATGTTTCCACATATAAGGTTGTCCTAAAAGAACATCACAAACTTCAACTGGGGCAACATCACACAATACCTCATCTTTGAAGGTCTTATTGCCGTAGGTCTCATCCATGGCTCAACCAACTGATGGTCTATGGTTGGGGGAGTGACATTGTTGAAAACTTCAATCTCTTGATGATGTTGTTCGAGATCATGTTCTTATGTCTCCTATTGTCAATAATGAAATGCAGTGGGGTTCCCTTCACCCACATCTATTAATGGACGAGGCACTCCCCTTCCTCAATATCCTTTTACTCATCTGACTAGATATCGACAGTTGTGATGGTAGAACTAGGTTCTTCATAAATGATCCAACTTTTCTTATCCTACTCTGAATAAGAGTCCGATTCAGGGTCCCACTGTTTTTATTTAAGCTTGACCAACAATGATTGTTTTGAGTGGCATTCATCATTGTTGTGCTAGGGGATTTTTTGGAACTCACACAACTTTCCAGTGTCCTTCTTTGTCTTCCCATTACAATTCTTTTCTTGTGGCTTGGACTATTTGTATTGAGGTTGGAATTCCTTGCTTTGTCCTTTGTTCAGTGAGTTAGGGTGACCTTTTCCATGCTCCTGTTGTTGCAGATTTGTAGACATGAAATCCCACTTATTCCGCTGCTTAAATTTATGCTCGATTTTGATAGTATATCGATAAACATCTCTTATCTAGTGAGGAGATGTCCAAAATATCGTCACTGAGAATATTTGATACCCAAATTTGATCGTAAGGTATGGAATATGTTAGTGTACTCCAACATTGTCTAGTCTCTTTCCTGACACAGAGTCGTCCATCTCGTGTACTGGTCATCATAGTTTTCGACAGGGTAGAAATCCTCCTTGAGAGAATCAACAAAGAATAGACAAGTGGGTCCTATCTTGAATGCCATAGACTTGTCTTTGTTATGTATCCCAGTAACATTCCCATTGATATTTGACATGGGGGAGGGATTTAAAGAGAGTGATGTTGATCTTTTCAGTGTCGGATTTTTTTTGAATAAAGTAGTACCCTTCTAATAGATTTAGCCATTTATACAAACCATCTACATCTATCTTGGCTTCAAATAAGGGGATATCAAATTTAAATTGCACCTTGAAGGATTTCGCACCTCCGAAATGGCTACTTATTGAAGGTGCCTCGCCTGTCGTCAAGGGATATGGGTGAAGTTTTCCATCATCTCATTTTGTTGTCATGCAAGGGATTTTTAGGGAAACATTTTGAAAGGATCTTCTTCTCTGTTATCTCTCTTTTCTTTCCCCATGGGAGGTTGCTTGGGCGAACGAAAGCGGTTGTCCCCAAGTGAAACTAGCTTGAGACCCAACTCTCTATAGCATGACCTCATTGGGGACATGCATTGAGAAAAAAATAAAGAGCATACTGCTCTGATACCATTGATATAAATTTTATTGAGAACAAAATGAGATACAAACAAAACTATAACAGAGAACACATAAATACAATGAAACCGAACTTTTATTAATGAAATAATATCAAAATATTGTAGAACACAAACTGGCTAGAATGGTGGTAGCTTATCTCTGAAGAGAAAGAGATGTTGGATACTCTCATTCACAAAAATATAATACAATGGGCCACAGTAATGGCATTTTAACATAAATCAAGAACCCTAAAGGTCCAAAAACCTAACCCTATGAGGCAAAGCACCAAAAGGTTTGCGAGCCCTGAGGTGGTTGGTTGATGCGTCAAATTCCCAGGGGCACAATGTTTACATGAAATCTCCATTTGGGGTGTTTATTAGATTTTTTTAAAGATCTAATCAAGAAGTAAAATTATTGGTAGTGCCTGGGCATTCAATGGCAACCCAAGCTCCCCTAATGGCCAAAAAACATCGTTTAGGGCCTCAAAATGGCCCCATAAGTTTAATACCAAAAAATCATAACAAAACCAACCAATATGGAGAACCGTAATGTGTTATTGGAAGAGGTGGGTGGCCACCAATATCCACTTGGATCAATATTGAAATGGGAAACAATATAATGAACATATTCATGTGCTTTACCTTTCACCATATTTAATGCGTTGTCTTCTTTCTAATCTTGATTGTATTTGATCTTCTCCCAAGGGATTCTGCATATATTTTCTTCATTTGTCCTATTCTTGCTGTAACGGTCATAAAAAAGATAAGATTTCTCATGGGGATTATGCCAACCCCCCCTCCCCACCTTTGAAATTATTCTTTTTGTGTCCTCTCTTATTGCCTTGGTGTTGTCCATCAAAGGAAGTGCTTCCAAAACCGAAGGAAGGATTACTTGAAGCCCCAAAAGCTGGAGCACTAGAAGCCCCAAAGTAAATTGAAATTGCAAATATTCGAGATAAAGAAATCCAAATTTTGAATCTCATGGCTTGCATCTTCTCAATTTGTCTGTACTCATTGGAATATTTTTTCAATTTGGTGGAAGAAAGTCTGGGTGAATAAAACGGCCTTGGATAGATAAAAGTGAACTGCATAAAAATAAAATCATTGACTCAATTGTTCTTCCATTGTGTCAAAAACCAAATGTTTTTGAATGTATTTCATTTGAGGAGTAAAGCGTGGATATAGAGAACATTGATATCAAATGGGAATTGCCAACAAGTTATGTGAACTTGCTCTGTGAACCCTAATAAAAAATCGGTCATAGAAAAAAGAGAGGTCTAACACCAACATCGTTGTGATTAGGAATGAAAATGATGCGTGAGGTTGCACTATGTTAATATGTTAACAATGGTCTAATCAATGGGAGATGAGCATCCAAAACATCCACATAGAATAGTATCCTTGGAAACACCCACACGATCTGAGAACAACGAGCTACAAATTGGAGACATAGAGCTAGTGGCAGAGGTGGCAGGAGGTGGAATGGAAAGCGACGAAGATGGCCTATGCGACCTCCTGGTTATCAAGGACTTGGATTGACATGGATAGTTTTCGTGAGCCCTCAATCTTGTAGTGACAGACATGTTTTTTGTACGTGAGAAGCAAACAAATTGTTGGATAAGAAAGTGTTTGCAGATAAGGAACTCTATGTACCTTATTGCATTCACTGACCCGCCTGTATTTTCACATTGAGAAATCCATCGATGCTGACTAGGGTTTTAAGCTCGTAGGGTTTTCTTTTCACACAATAGAAAATGTGGAACACATGAGGAGTGGGGAGGTAAAACCCAGAAAATAAAACAAGGTGGAAAGTAGATGAGAAGCATTGAGCAAGTAAATATGAAGGGGAGCGAATGACAAATTAACATAGAGGAAAAAACCATAGGCATTTCTACATGCAAGAGACAAACTTGCAAAGGAAATAACTAAAGACATTTATGCATGGAATCATGAAGTTAAAACTTGCTCTGATACCATTGCCAGGCTAGGGATGAATAACTCCACACTTGGATGATTTTTCATTAACTCGCATCATGCATAAGTACAATACAAAGTGACATTTGGTTTAATCTTCCAAGAGCTCCAAATGACTCTTCGTCTTAACCTACAACTCTTCACATTTCTCCTAAATACTATTTACAAAATACCATAATCATAAGGATTAGGTATCCAACAATAACAAATGCTGAATTTATGTTTGGAATATGAATAAGAACCTTCTTAATGCCATATCTAGAAGTTTTTCCTTTCCTCATAAGGAAGATTGGAGCTTCTTTAAATATGTTGGCATGCCTATTTGTTTATGTTCCTCTTCTTATCTATTATGGAAACATATTATATGTAAGATAAAGGCCAAGTTTGTCTACTGGGGGACACAATAGTTAAACCCTATTGGAAGATTGGTTATTCTCATATATGTCCTTTCAACATTTCCCATCTTTCAATTCTCCATGATTTTATCCCCCACAAGAGTCAAGCAACAACTAGTTGAAGACTTGAGGAGATTTCTTTGGAAAGGAGGAAAATCAAATTCAAAGAGATTTCATCTGGTAAATTGTTCTATAGTAAGGGAACTTAAGTCCCATGATGACCTTGACATTAAATATCGTTCTTTGATGAATTTGGAAATGAGTGCCGAACTCATTTAAAGATTAATTAATGGGAAGTACGATTGGTGGAAGAGAATTTTAAATAAAAAAAATATTTTGAGGGCCAAACGAAAATATGCTTGGACAATATCTCTAAAGTTAGGGAAGGATCTTGCATCTGGAAGCTTCTCAAAGCAACCATCTTAGTTTGGAAAACGAAGTTGATCTGGAACCCTGGAAATGGGAGACATATAGATATCTGGAACGATAGTATCATGGAACTTAAACCTCTAATAACTAATAATGACCTTCTTCCTCTTTGTTATTGGTTGTCCCAAAAGGGGAAAACAACTCTCTTTCATATCTCATCCAGATCAATTTCTTTAGGATGTTGGAAGGGATGAATTTTGGAAACCTTCCTGCACATTTAAATCAATTATATATCCTTCTTGAATCATCCCTAAAAGGTTGTGCTCCTCGAAAAATTACCTCTTTTGACCAAAGAGGGTGGGGGACGACAAATTACTTGGTTAAACACATACATCAGTACCATCTGAGCAACTCTTCTCTCCCTCCTAGGTCGACATTATGGAGTAAATTATGGCATCCAAATAATATTCCAAAGATCAATATTTTTTGTTGGCCATTGGCACATGGGAATATTTTGATAGAGAGAAGATGCAACGATGCAAGATCCAAGGTCCCTCTAGGTGTGTCTTTGAAAAAATGTGGATGAATCTATGCATCACCTTTTCTTAGAGTGTAAATACACATAAAAAGTTTGGAGATGTGCAATCAATGGGAAGGAACATATATCCTAAAATCTAGAAACATGGAGGAGCTTATTCGATAAGTGGGGTAGTCGTTACATGGGATCCTTCAAAAATAAGATGATCTTTAAAAGAGTGTGGATACAATTACCTAAATATATCTATTGGAAAGTATGGATAGCAAGAAATAAAACTATCTTCAATCAAGAATCACTTAACCCAGAACTTGTGGCTTACAGGGCTAAAACACTCTTGGTAGAGAATCTCATTGCTAGGGGAATTCACTCAACAATCCCTCAAGTTTTAGAGAGATACAAGGTGACATGGTTTGAACAATTTAACATTAGTCTATCTTCTCCTATCACTCGTGTTGAGAAACCATCACATAAATCATGTTGGCAACTTCATTTGAATCAATAAGACTTCAGGGGATAGAGATTAGATCATAACTCATACATTCCTTTATTTGGTGAGGATTTGAAGAAAATCCTAGGGTGGCAAGTGTGGGAGGGGTTATTTGAAATCCTATAGGGATAAAAGTATATTCCTATGCATGGAGCCTCGATGTTTCAACCAATGATGTGGTTGAAGCTTATGTGCCATTGCAAGTGTTAAATCTATCCAAACAAAATCAAAATTCCAAGCCTGATGGTGGTTGCGGACTCCAAAATAATTATAAAGTCTTTTCTTTCTGACTTGTCCTCACTTTAATTTTGTTTAACATCAGTATTGGAGAGAACCAGGCACACTAAAGAAACATTTGCAAAGGTGATTATTCCACATTTTGTGTGAAAACAATATAGAGGAGGATCACCAAGTGAATCTAGCCACAAGGGAAAAAGTTGGGCTTACAATCATCAATGGTAAGGAATATAACCAACCGGTTCCATGATCATGCAATGAAAGGCCCATGTGTCATCCCATTAAATTAGCACATGGGGAGCTAGCTACATGACACTCAATCCTTACATAGCAAACAAGTTCAATTTCAAGGTTCACTTATCAGCTGAGAAACATGATGAATCTCACTTCCTATCTCATTCAATAAGCCCATCCCCTATTCAGTTAGAGAAGGAAAATGAGATTCAAAGTCATTCAAATCAAGTGAAAGGGCAAGCAATTCCACAGTTGACAATTGAAAATATAGATGAAGCAACAACAAACGAGGCAACAACTAGTTGACTCACTCTCTTACTCATAATAAAATATGTTTTTTAAAGTTCACATGATTTAAGGTATCTTTTGTCAAATATATATTACTAGATACTACATAATAATGATGTGCTAGAAGTTACCCTTAACCGATTACCTTAGACAAAATCATAACATTTTTATAAAGTAGACTACAAGCAAGAAGCCTATTTTGATGCAAGTCTAGTTGTAACCCTTATTTAAATTCTCCAACTTCAATTATATATATATATATATATATATATATATATATATATATATATATATATATATATATATATATATATATATATATATATATATAAACTACAAAATGTTTGTAACATTATAATTAATGAAAGCTTAAAAAAAAATGTTCAAGTATAATCAACTACAGAATGTTTGTGACATTGTAATAAATGAAAGCTTAAAAAAATGGTTCATACTTGAACAATAAATACTTCCTAAAACCTTATAAACCAAAATCAAAATGAGAAAGAAGTTGATCTACTTATAAACCAAAATCAAAATGAGAAAGAAGTTGATTAAGTAGATCAATACATAATAGGAAACATTAGCGATCTTTTTAATGTAATTTAAGTAGATTTCCTATAGAAAGTTTCCAATTGAATAATGTATGTATTTATATGCATGTGTGTGTTTTGGAGGGTTTATTGATTTCAATTTTTAGTACTTATTATTAATTAAGTTTTTGGTTAAGTAACAAATTAGTAGGAGTTTAGTACACTTAATTTAGGTTTACTTTTTAATATGTTTCAATGTGAATTCTAATTGAAAATTCTCAACGCAACATGCCCTATTTAGTTTCATTCCCACTTGAAACAAAAATTAAATAATTTAATCTTGATGACCTATACCTTATAGTGGTGTAAATCGATGATAATCAAACATAAGTGGGCGGTACTTAGCCAATTTTTTTATATGGGAAAGAAATAAATGGGAAAGTATTGTGAGAATTAAAAAATGAAAGACGTTATATGTAGGAGAATATTATATATCAAGAATGGTTAGTGTTGGCTACTACATAGTCACAACAATCTAAACCTTACTTTTGGTTATAGAATCCATTTATTTTTAAGGGATGACCGGTGCAAGGGGATCATTTTTAATCCCAAGGGAAACATGAAAAACACCTTCAAATGGGGACTAGGTAAACCTTCAAACAAGAGAGGGTTGAGGATATCAAGAACTTAATTGTGATCGAGGACTTGACTCTAATAATCAAATTAATTCTTAGAGCCTCCCCCAAGCAATGAAATTCTAATAATAATAATCAAATGAATAAAAAAAGAAGTTGCTCGGTTCAAGAGTGTTGAGTTCTACCATGTTTTTAGGATGCTCAACCGTAATATGCTTAACCTGAAACAAATAACACAACAAACAAATATACACCAAGAATAACAGGAACATACAATAGAGAGCAGAAAAATATTATTGATAGCACCAAGAAAGCTTTGTTCACTTGCCTCTTCAAGGGGGCAACCTCCAAAATGAGTAGAGCTCTGTTACAATAATACTCAAGACAAACTTTCTCATACCTCCTACTCTTATTTATACTTCTACTATCTTCTAAAGAACATTCTAGAGGAAAATCTTTCTAGAAGCAAAAGCTTCTATTAGGTCTTCTTACATTGACTTTTTCAAATTTATTTAATAGGCCTTATTAACTAATGTCGGCCTTTATTACATGGAAAATTTATCATGCTAACTAATAACCAACTAAGAGGGGTTAGGGTTAGATCCTAACATGCCCTCCCCCTTCAAAAACAACCTTGTCCTCAAGGCTGAAGATGCAGAAACTGTTGTAGTATGGCAGTTGGTTCCCAAGTCACATCTTCTGGAGACTCATCCTTCCACTTGATCAACACTTCTCTGATAGTTCGGCCACACATGTGACGCTCACCCAAGTTGAGGACATATTTTGGTTGCAACCAAATGGAACCTTCTTCATCTAATTTGGGCAGGATGGTTTGAACCCTGCAATTCTGACCCAACACTTTCTTCAAACATGAAGCATGGGACACCAAACATATTTTGGAGGAAGCTAGAAGTGTTAGTTTGTACGCAAATGGACCAATATGTTTGAGAATCTGGTAGGGGACATAAAATTTGGGTGCCAACTTGTGGTGGCCATGGGATTTGAGTGATGTTTGCTTGTAAGGTTGGAGTTTGAGAAACACCTGATCACCTTCTTGGAAAATCCGTTCAGAATGTTGTTGGTCATCCTGTTACTTCATACGATTTTGGGCCATGTGGAGGTTATCCTTCAGAGTCACGAGTGTAGTTTCTCTGCCTTGAAATAACATATCAATAACTTGGACCTTTGGTGTGCTTGGAAGATAGGAAGTGACTGCAGGTGGTTGTTGGCCATACAATGTTTCATATGGTGTCATTTTGGTTGTTGTATGATAGGAAGTGTTATACCGCCATTCTGCCAAGGGTAATCATTGCACCCATTGATGTTGTTTGTACGAAGCAAAACATCACAAGTAGGTTTTCGAACATGTATTGACCACTTCCGTTTGGCCATCCATCTAGGGGTGGTAGGCTGCGCTCATGTTCAATTGTGTGCCCTGTAATTTAAACAATTCTTGCCAAAATGTGTTGGTGAAAGTCAGGCCATGATCAGACACAATAGAAGTTGGCATGCTATGCAGTTTGAAAATATGATCAATGAAAACTTGTTCTACCATAGTTGGCGTAAAAGGATGTAGTAAGGCACAAAAATGTGCATACTTGGAGAGCCGATATACCACGACCATGATGACAGATTTGTTACCCTCTTTTGGAAGGCCCACTATAAATTCCATAGACATGTCAATCCAAATAGAAGCTGGAATGGGTAACGAATGTAGAGCTCCTGGTGTCTTTACAGTTTCACATTTTTTGCGTTGGAAATATCACATTTAGTGACAAAGGTAAGGATGTCCTTCTTCATGCCTTCCTAAAAAAAGGAACTACAAGCATGAGCATATGTCTTTTGGAATCTAGAGTGACCAATGAGAGAATATGAGTGCAACTCATTTAAGATCCTGGGCTTGAGTGATGACGTCAAAGACATAACCAAGCAATCCTTATACTAGAGGATATTGTCTTTCCAAGTGTATCTTGGGGGCAGGTTAGGGTCCTCCTAAATTCATTGAATGACCTGTGATATAGTGGAGTGGGTTATCCATTCTTGTCGAACTTCCTCAATCCAAGTAGGAACAAGTAATGATTAGGAAAAGAGGGAACCTTCATCCTCATTTTGTCTTGACAACGCATCTACCACTACATTGTCTTTACCTTTTTTATATATGGTCTCATAATCATAGCCCAACATTTCGGTCAACCGCTTGTTATGTTCTGGGGAGGATAACCTCTACTCTAAGAAATACTCCAGACTATGGTGATCGGTTTTGATTTGAGAATGACATCCCAAGAGATATGGCCACTAAGTGTGCACATCATGGAGAATGACCATCATTTCCTTTTCATATGTAGATTTTCTGAAATTACGACCACTCAAATCCTGGCTAGTGAAAGCTAGAGGTGTACCTTCTAGTGTTAGAACTGCGCCAATACTAGTGTCAGAAGCACCAGATTCCACAACAATTTTTTTTTTGAAATCAGGGGCTACTAATACTGGGGTAGTGCACATGGCCTGCTTTAAATCTATGAAGACCCATTCTATGACATGTGTCCAATGAAATGCATTTTTCTTAAGAAGGTTCAACAATGGATGGGTAATTTTTCCATAATGGTGGAAAAATTTCCGGTAATATCCCGTGAGGCCTAGGAAACCCCAAAGGAATTTCAAGGTCATGGGTCTTGGCCAATCCTGCATGGATTGAATCTTTTTGGGCTCCACTCTTACCCCCTCACGACCCACAATGTGTCCCAAGAATTTGACCTCGCTCACCCCAAAATAACACTTGGTATTTTTGACAAACAATTGATTGTCATGTAACAATTGGAGTACTTTGTCCACATGTTGTAGATGGGAATCCCAAGTATGACTGTAAATGAGGATGTCGTCAAAGAAAACTAGAACAAAATTCTGAAGGAAGGGCTTCAAGAGTTTATTCATGAGACTTTGGAAGGTATATGAAGCATTGCAAATTCCAAAAGGAATTAACAAGAATTCATAATGTCCTTCATGAGTTCTGAAAGAAATATTCAAAATATCTTCTTCATTCATCTGAATCTAGTGATAGCCTATGCGAAGATCTAATTTTGTGAAGAAACATGCACCATGGAGTTCATCCAACAGATCATCAATGAAAGGAATGGGAAACTTATCTTTAATGGTCAATTTGTTAAGGGCACAAAAATCTAGACACATGCACCAAGAACATTCGTTTTTCAAGACCATCACAACAAGGGATGAATATGGGCTGGAACTTGGGAGAATTACACCAACCTCCAACAATTCCTGCACTATTTTTTCAATTTCATTTTTTTGAGCAAATGGATACCTGTATGGGCGTACATTGGGGGGTTGACTGCATGGAAGGAGAGGGATGTAGTGATCATGCTCAGTTCGGGAAGGAGGTAAGTCCGTGGGTTTCTCAAAGACCCTGTAGTGCTTGCCCAAAACCAGTTGCAGATCATGATGTTCTGTTGGAGAGGATTGATATTGTACATGGATGGCATTAAGTTGAGAAATCACACCATGGTGGCCTTTCTTAAGGAGTTTCTCCATCTGGTGAGAACTGATAATTTATGGGGAGCCAGATTGTAGGCCCCAAAGGGTATACGTGTAAGAATTTTGAGTGAAGCTGATATATAAATCTTGATAATCCATGGTAATTGGTACCAAGGTGCGAAGCCATTCAACACCCAAGACAATATCACAACCACCCATGGAAATGGAAAACATGTGAGTTTTCATGGTATAATCGCCCAATTGGAGTTTGACATTCTCACAACGACCCCCACATTTCATTGTACCACCATTGACTATGAGAATTTGAAATTAGAAATTGGTCTAACAAAGCAAGACATCCTCAACGACCTTGTGATGAATACAATTATGGGTGCTACCGCTATCAATCAACACCACTACCGACCTATGTTAGATGTAGCCCTTGATTTTTAATGTATGTGGAGTAGAAATACCCGCTAGGGCATGGAGAGAAATGACAGGTTCCTCCGGTTCCACAGGAGGTGTTACTGGATTGAGGATGGGGGAAGTTGGTTGTGTGTCCTCGGAGTCTAGGGCATCATATGACAGTCTTCCCTCGGAGGAGGTGGGAGATAACCCATCAATATGAAATAACTTTTTTTCATGACATTTATGTAAATGTGTTGAACCTGCACAAAATATATATAGATAAACAATAACACACATTTGCAAAGAGAATTTGAGAAAGAAGAAGAAGGAGAGACATAATGAAAGAATTCTCATTAACCGTTATGAATAATGAATAATTTACACATGATATAATCTGTATAACTCAATCAATGCGCATTGGAGGAGAACCAATGCCCCGTAATGGTGGTCTAGAGTGATCTAGACACACACCAACAGTTATGGGAGTGAATTGCCACCCAGTCTAGTCTCTCAAGCAGTTACAGGAGTGAACTGCCACGTAATTGAGTTAACTAGTAAACTAGTCTTTAGTTAATTAACTGAACATAGAGTAGTGAGGAGTTAACTCAGGAAATCAAGGGTAATGTGACAATATGGTGATGATCCCAAGGCAAGTGTGCATTAGCTGGTGATGATCCCAATGTTGCATGGTGACAAAACCAATGCAACATCTAAACTCAACTCAACTAGTCAAACTTAAGTGTCAACTAAAAGAGAATATTCTCCAGGTGGAATATTCTCCCCTAAAATATAGGAGACTGGATAATGACTAATTATGACTAATAAACAAGGAAAAACCTTAGGAAAAATAAATCCTAAGTGTGTGTGAAGTAACTCCAACACCCCCCCTGAACATCACTATGGCGAAAATAATGAATGGGTCCCGACAACGAGGCCATGTTAGGTACCCAAATACAAAAGATACATTGAAATAAAGTGAGGAAAGAGGGAAAACCTCATGGGAACCCCCNTACAATGCATGTAAAAAGAAGAACTACAGTTTCTAGGCAACTGTGTCCTTCTCTCCAAGACGACTTCGCAGAGAATGGAACTTCTGCTCAGTGAAGGTCTTGGTGAAGATGTTTGCCGTCTGTTCTACTGAACGACATAACTGTAAGTCGATGATCCCCTCGTGTACTAAGTCCCAGATGTAGTGCATGTGGATCTCGATGTGCTTTGTCCACTGCCTCTGAACTAGATCTTTGTAGAACTTCATAGTGCTCTGGTTGTCACACTAGATGACGATCGACTGATGAAATTGAATCCCCAACTCAGTGAGAAAATGTTTTAGCCACATAGCCTAAATGGTTATGTTAACTACCCCTCTATACTCTTCCTCGGTTGAAGATAGAGAAATGACAACTTGCTTCTTGCTCGACCAACAGATAGGCCCGAAACCAAGACTAAGTGAGTAACCAGATATGGACTTTCGATTAGTGCTATCGCCAGCCTAGTTGGAATCAGTAAACCCGATGAGATCTAATGTAGAGTCTGTTGCATAATGAATCCCAAAGATGATGGTGCCCTGTACGTATCGAAGGATACACTTTGCAACCTTCCAATGTAGCTCATGTGACTCCTGCATGAACCTGTAAACTATGCCAACTGCATAGGAGAGGTCTAGTCTGGAGTGTGTGAGATACAACAAGCTCCCCACTAGCTGTCTGTAAAATGTGTTGTCAACCAGTGGAGTCTCCACGCCATCCTCAAGTTTGACTCATGATAGGAAAGGAGTCGGAGAAGACTTGCAGTTTGTCATGTGAAATCTCTCAAGGAGATCTCGTGCATACTTGGCCTGAGACAGTTTGATGCCTAATGCATCCTGACTAATCTCGAGTCCGAGGAAGAAGTGTAGCGGACCCATGTTTGTCATAAAAAACTTGTCATGTAGAATCCTCTTGACCGCAACAATCGCTGAATTCGAGAAACCGATGATCAACAAATCATCAACATACAAAACTAAAAGTAGAAGTGAATCAACCATCCTGAGCATGTAGACATTCGGTTCTGATTTACAACGTACAAAGTTATGTGACAACAGGTAGGATTCCATCTTGGCATACCATGCCCTTGGAGCCTACTTGAGGCCATAAAGGGACTTCTTCAGTCGATAGACCAAAGATGAGTCATGCATAAATCCCTGGGGTTGCTCCATGTAGATATCTTCAGAGAGATCACCGTGAAGAAATGCATTCTTCACATCCATCTGATAGAATTCCCATCCTTTGGATGCCGCAATGGCAAGTGCCAATCATATGGAATCCATCTTCTCTACTGGAGCGAAGGTCTCATCATAGTCAATACCATGAACCTGCTGAAATCATTTGGCAACAAGCCTGGATTTGTATATGATAATCTATCCATCCACTATGCTCTTGGTCCTGTAGATGCATCTACATATGACAAGTTTCCTCCCAGAAGGAAGGGGAACGAGATCCCAAGTCTGGTTCTCGAGGAGGGAGTTGTTCTTCTCCTGCATGGCGGATTCCCAAAAGGGATTTCCAGCAGCCTCGCCATAAGACTGTGGATCTGAAGACTAAACCAAGAAAATATGCCTCGAGGGCAATGGTTCAGTGGCAGTGAGTGAAACAGGAGGCTCCTTGAAATCAAATCGAGTCCTCCAAGTATCGACTGGATCACCAACGAGATCCCCTACATCCTAAAGAGTAGTCTGTGCCCACTTGGGCCTCTTCTCTGGCTTTGCAACTGCATCTGGATGCTTTGAATTTGCATATGACTATACTGACTCTGAATCTGAATCAAAACTCTCGTCTGAAGAATATTCGGCATGTGCATTATCATCATCTCAGACAAGTGGAAGAATGAAGGTGTTTCCATGCGGCTACTGAGGTACATGCGAGACACTTTCCTCGAATTGGACACGATGCTCAATGATGAGCTGGTTTGAGGAAATATCATTAAGCCTATATCCCTTCACACCCTCGGGGTATCCAACAAAAATACACTTAGTGCTCTGTGGATCAAGTGCCTTCCTCTTTTCAGAGGGAATCCAGGCCCATGCACGTGAATCGAAAATGTGAAAGTGGGTCACTTCAGGTTTGAGGTCGCTCCAAGCCTCATAAGGGGTCTTATCCTTGATAGATCTATGGGGAGATATGTTTTGGATGTATGTTGCACAATTAAGTGCTTCGACCTATAGTCTCCATGGTAGTGACTTTGCATGCAACATGCAAGATTCCATCTCCTTTAGATATCTGTTTTTCCGCTCAGCAACTCTGTTTTGCTGCAGAGTATAGGGAACTGTGTGTTGCAACTGAATCCCTGCCTCATGGAAAATATTATAGATCTCATGATTTACATACTCTCCCTCGTTATCAGTTCATAGGACTTTGATCTTTTTTTCGAACTATGTCTCAACCAAGGCTTTGAAATATTTGAGGTGTTGAAAGACCTCATATTTTTGCTTGAGAAAGTAGATCCATGTAAAACGTGAGAAATCATCAACAAAAATGAGAACAAACCTCGCTTTGCTGATGGATGGATGTGGAAAGGACCCATAAGGTCACTGCGGATCAGATCTAAAGGTGCAAAATCTCTCTGAAACTTTCCTTTGTCGAATTTCTCTTGAGGGTGTTTTTCGAGAACACATCCCTCACATACTCCCTTGGAGAAATGGATGTCTGGTAGACCATCAACCAATATTTGCTTGCTAAGATGTTGAATCTATCTCAGATTCAAATGTCCAAACCTTTCATGCCATATCCTACTACTTTCATCAACATGAGTAAGTATTAAAGCAGAATCAGGTTCAATGAATTCATAAAATGTATACAATCTAGACTGATGATTTACCTCACCGGTAGAAACCCTAGAGTTGGTTTGCATGTCGTAGATGTCCATGGAATTTGGTGTGAATATGAATTTATTTCCAATTCCGTAATTCACCATCTGATACATGGAGAGAAGGTTGACATAAAGTTTGGGAACATGCAACACATTCTCCAAGCTTCCGTTGGTGAGTTCAATCCTTCCTTTTCCGGTTACTTCGACAGAAGAGTTGTCCCCCATTAGAATATGAGGACCTTTGCATGCATCCAAAGAAGAATATACTGCTTTTGAGGTAGCCATGTGATGTGATGCTCCTAAATCTACAATCCAAGCATCAAGAGAGGAGTTGATGGAAATCAAGGCATGACTAGAATTTCCTTTCTTGGAATTCAGATCTTCTGGCTTCTTCTTCTTGGCACCCTAGGGGATGCGATATCCAAGGTTGTTTTGCTGAAGTATTTGAGACATCAGATCTATTTGTTTTTTCATGCATGAGGATTCCGAATGGAATCCTTTGTGACAGTCTGTGCATGTCTCCCCTTTTCCCCTTTGGATCCGGAGGCATCGGTGAAGGGTTTTGTGTACCCTTCCTTCTTTGGATGTGCATGATCTTTATATTTATCTTTATCTTTAGATTTATGATATTTGTGGCTGCCATATTGCATAGCGAGTGAATGCGCCCTTGGGCCTTTGATTGTGCCCATGTTGATGAGCTTGGTTTTCTCTTGTGTCAGGGATTTGATAAAGTCCTCAAGAGAAGGCATCTTCTAGGTGGCTCAAGAGGGGAATCTGACAGAATGGAATGTGGATGCGAATACAAATAATTCAGAACCAAGCTTGGAGAGAATGGTGAGAACCATTTTTTCTCCTCCTTCGATTTATCAACCCCACAAGCTTTGAGTTGCGACATTAAATCCTTGAATTTTGTAAAGAAATCTTGGATATTGTTGAAGCTTTTTGGATCCAATGTGAGCAGCTCCACTTCCAACATGTGTCCCCTCATATCATCCTATTTTCCAAAGAGCCCTTCCAAGGTGGTCCATGCTTCATTGGGATTCTTACAGGAAGATATATGAAAAAGGAGATCGGGAGAAATAAGACTGCAAATTGTTCCGAGTGCCTCATCCATGCGATTTAAATACTTGGATTTTTCTATGGCTGATGTAGGTTTTGTATCTATATTCAAGGTTAACCTGTACAACCCTATGGTTTGGAGATGTATGGCTATTTTCTCCTTCCATGTAAATTAGTTGAAAGGTGTAAGAATGAATTCTTTTGGAAATCCATCTTTTCGTTGTCTTCAATATTTTGTACCTGCATTTTTTTTTGGTGTATCTTTTGCTTAGCAGTCTGTCGGTTCTGATACCATGTAAATGTGTTAAAAATGCACATAATATATCTAGATAAACAATAATACACACATTTGCAGAGAGAATTTGAGAAAGAAGAAGAAGGAGAGAAATGATGAAAGAATTCTCATTAACCGTTATGAATAATGAATAATTTACACATGATATACTCTGTATAACTCAATGAGTGCGCACTGGAGGAGAACCAATGAACCATATTTGTGTTCTAGAGTGATCTGGACACACACCAACAGTTACGGGAGTGAACTGCCACCTAGTCTAGTCTCTCACATAGTTACGGGAGTGAACTGCCACCTAGTTGAGTTAACTGGTCAACTAGTCTTCAGTTAATTGACTGAACAAAGAGTAGTGAGGATTGAACTCGGGAAATAAAGGGTAATGCGTCAGTCTGGTGATGATACCAATGAAAGTGCGCATTAGCTGGTGATGATCCCAATGTTATATGGTGAAAAAACCAATGTAACATCTAAACTCAACTCAACTAGTCAAACTGAAGTGTCAACTAAAAGAGAATATTCTCCAGGTGGAATATTATCCCCCTAAATATAGGAGACTGGATAATGACTAATTATGACTAATAAACAAGGAAAAACCTTAGGAAAAAGAAATCCTAGGTGTGTGTGAAGTAACTCCAACAATTTATGGCATGATGAATAATTTTCATCACAATAATAAAAAAGTCCTTGCTTTCGACGTTCATCCATTTTTGTTGGAGATACCTTTTGGACCTACAAAGTTTATGTTAGAGTAGGGGTATCCACTAGATGATGGTAGGTGGGAACAATCGAATAGAGGGGTTGAGTCCGAAGAATGGTCTTCGCTTCCAATGCTAATTTGCATGCCTCAAACTAGGTAATATGATGGTGCATGCAAACATGAGCACATATGGCGTCCTTTAATCCATTGAGGAAACATTCAAGATATAAATCATCAGATAAGCCCTCAATTTTGACAACCAAATATTCAGATGTGGTGATGAATTCTACTACTAACCCTGTTTGTCTCAACTTGGTGTGTCATCCCAAAAAATGAGATTATCGATCAAAACAAGCACAAACTGCTTTGGTTAACATGGTCCAATTTGGTTGTCCTAGATAACATTTATTATTCCATTTCCAACATCCCTGATCCAAGTACAGAATCCCCACATGAAATTTTGTCTCATCATCTCGAATATCATGGAGGGAGAAGTAGTGTTCCATTTGGGATACCCACCCGACCAGGTCTGATCCATCAAATTTATGAATCTCAACTTTGGGCACCTTATTCTAAGAGTTAGGAGAACCCCAAGGGGAGTGGGAAAGCTGAGTATTATAATAATGAGAATAATGAGAAGCCTCAGAGTGGTACTCAGGGTGCTTACCCTTGTTGTGCATCACAAAGTCTTGGAATTGTTGGGTGAGGATGTTCAGGCTCTAAGTTAGGCTCTGCTTTAGTTGGCCCATTTCCTCTGACATGTTGGTTACCTTAGTGTCCAAATCTTCCAGGTTTTGAGCTCGAGTGGTAGGGGCCATTGTGGTGACTTAGGTAGTATGATGCATCAATGATCGACACAATATAAGGAGTTTGTTGGGCTAGGTGGAAAATAAGGGTGTCGGGATGGGGGGTCGGGTCCATGGAAAAAATAGGCTTAAAATTGATAGGTACAATTGTGATCAGGACAAAGAGAGGAATCCAATGGTAGAGGTCCCAAAGAGGGTGATGGAAAGGGGGGTTGGGTCCACGGAAAAAATAGGCTTAAAAATGATAGGTACCACTGCAATCAGGACAAAGAGAGGGATTCAATGATAAAGGTCCCAAATAAGGGTGTCAGTGGGACCACTATACTCATTTTTTTTTCTCTACTCCTGCAGAGTTATACTTCGATATGAATAATACCGCAGTAAATTCTTAACAAGAAAAAATGTGTAGTAATTTCACAGCCCGAAAGCAAGAGGCAAGGTTTCATAATAATAGAAGGGTTTTTAGGGTTCCTACAGAAAAGGGTTTTCCTTATGCTATAACTCTCTGATATACATGTGGGGTCAAACAATAGTACTCAACCCAATATCTTAGGGCAACAACTAAGTAGGCTCGATTGTACCCTTAGCTGTACTACCCAATTACCCATGTATTAGAGAGTATATTCCCGAGTGTTGTTCTCATTGGCACTATAGCAGTCAGATGACCGATCGGTTGATCTAGGGATGGTTTCAAGATATCCTCGGGGTCTTCTGATATACCATAGGTACAAGGAAGAGAAAATCCGTGTACATGTGTTGTCTGATGCACTACCACTTGAAGGAGTACCAACATGGGTTATAAGGGTTTCCGATAATGTAATCTTAAAAACCTCTTGTATATCCTACGCGTATGCTTCCTTGACAATGGATTTATGCACCGAACACGTCTCTAGCCTACAAATTTCTAAAAAAAAATGGGTGTGTGATGGCTCGGGAAAGAGCTCTGATACCACTTGTAATATGCTTACCCTGAAATAGATAACACAACAAGAAAATTTATGCAAAGAATAACAAGAACATTCAATAGAGAGCAAAAATATATTATTGATATCACCAATAAATATTGTTTCACTTGCCTCTTTGAGGGGGAAACCTACAAAATGAGCAAATCTCTCTTACAACAATACTCAAGACAAGATTTCTCATTTCTCCTACTCTTATTTTAACTTATACTATCTTCTAAAGAACACTCTAGAGGAATATCTTTCTAGAAGTGGAAGCTTCTATCAGGTATTCTTACATTGAATTGTTCAACTTTATTTAATAGGCCTTATTAACTAATGTCAACCTTTATTACATGGAAAATATATCATGCTAACTAATAACCAACTAAGAGGGGTTAGGGTTGGATCCTAACATCAACCATGAAGCCAATAATATAGCCGACAAGGCCACTCTTATAAAATGTGGTAAATTCCATAAGAGCCCCTGTTGGCTAGATTATATCAATCATCATTATGAAGAGCCCTTGCATGCCAAACATTTGGCAAGATATCACACTTGGGGTGATCGATTATCAAAGTAAACGATCAAGGTGTATTCATTTTGCAGTCTCATCACACATCAAGTCCTCATCAAGAATGATCTCATCAAGTCCTCCAGATCGTTATTCTTCCTATAGGTGGGATAATCGCTCTCAGTGTTGATCTGTTGCATGAGAATTTGTTGTATATTATTGGTCTATGGTTCATGATTTTTCTTCAGATGGGTTTGAATTTGGGTTTAGCATTGAATTTTTTTCCTTTTGGTTTATCTGTGTGGGATCCTGGCATCGATCATTTGTTGGATTTTTGTTGCGCTAACCCTGGTCCATGAGGAATATGTGGCTTTGACTTGCGGGGTTCTTCTTGGTGGGTCAACAACTTAGGTATGTAGCGTTTCCTTCATGGATTCTAGTTGGTTTTTCTAGGTTGTGTTGCTCTTCTCTGTACCATAGGTTCCAATTTATGTCAAAGGTTAACACCTCAACCTCTGTTTTTTATCCTATTGGAATGTTGAAAGTGATAATAGAATTGTTGGCTTGAGTGTGGTGAGATATGAAAAATGGCTTGCATGGGTGTTATGTTGAGAATATAAATGGAGCATGGGAATACTCAGAGATGTCCTCTATGTGAAACAACTAAAATTCATAGAGTCCTTAGAAGACAATATGATTACATCATTGGCAATAGAAACTCAATATTTTTATTAACTGGTAGAATGCACTCCCAGGAAGAGGCCAGGGATTCTGAAGCTTCTTTCATAATGGAAACCCTACATAGCCAGAAGTAACAAATTGAGGAACTTCAAGCTGAGTGTGTATCTCTCTGACATTTGGTTGGTGGTCCGGTAATAATCAATTCCATGGCTCATTCAGTTGCTACAATATCTATTGGGTTTGTAGTAGAGGTGGTTAAAGAAGAAGAGACAATTCAACAATAGCAAGGGGATGTGAAAATGTTGAATGCAGATCAAAATTCCATGACTAATGAACAAAACCAAGAGGAAGATTGCAACCAACATGTTTTTTTCAGTAACGTCTAATGTTTTTTAAAATTTTCTTGATTTTAGGAGTATTTGTTTCAATATATACTTGTAGTAGCTTGCATAAATCCTCTTGGAAGGATTGTTTTGTAATTATAGTCTACCAATTTAAAATTTTGGACTCATCTTAGAATGTTTTCTTCGAGATTTCTCTCTTGTATGTATTATCATGTTGAATAATGTGGCTACAACAATTCTATAATACAAATATACCCATTCTTGTTAAACAAAAAAACAAAAAAATATCCATCAATTTTTAATTACAATGCTATCAAACTTAAGTTTACATTTATATATTCATAATAAATAGGAAAAACTATGAACATGCCATGATAATTGACACATCACATTTATAGTGGGAAAAACCTCAAAACCAAGGAAAATAAACCCACTCATTAAAATATGGTCAATGCACTTATCTCATCAAATTCCTTACAATATTTGTTAGCTCCTCAGCGCTTCCTCATTCATCATCACACAAAAAACCATATCTCATTATCATATCATCACTATTTCCTATTATTATATCTCAATTACCCTCTCTCATTTCTATCTTACATATTGTATTTATATCTCTGATTTCTTGCACTAGTCATTATAATCACTAGGCACGTGTTCTTTGAAGCTTATCTTGATCTACAATTAATGCTTTATTGCCCTATTTATAGGATTTCACCCCAAACATAATCCAACCCTGGAACACTTGGTAGCTTCTTGACTACAATCTTAGGTTTGTCTAGGTCCACAATTAGGGTTTCTTGCTCCTGTTTAAGGCCTTTGGCTCAATTCATTAGTGTCTTCTTTGTCTTGTTATGTCTACTCACTTCGTTCGATGATGTCACTTTATTTATTGTTTCCTTTCGATGAAGGGATTCATCATATCATCCTTTTGATGGTAGATTTCATCATTTGTTCATCTGATGTCAAATTTCTTCATTATGTTCTACCAATGGTAGATTTCTTCATTATGTTGTTCCAATGTCATATTTCTTTACTATGTTCCTCTAAATGTAAGGCTTCTTATTTCTCTTGTTTTTGGTTTGCTTTCCTTCCTAGGTTGAACATTGTATTTCCTTATTTGTTCATATAGTCCCTTTTTAATGCATGACATGCCTAGTCTTTTCCTTGTGTGTTCTTGTTTGGATTTTTATCGAATAATTAATTTTTTTCATCATTCACAGATGTTTAGACATTTTTGACGATGAGGTGATGTATTTTGCATGTCTAAATAGTGCTTGACGTCTGAAATTGATTTTATGGGTTAATAATTCTTCTTCTAACTCTGCTTCGTCATGAGCATGACATCAAAATATATAGACAATTATCCTTGTCACATCATATCTCAATGAAAATGGTTTAATATACTGACATATCATATGTGAAATGTAATTGAAAGGTGCAAGGTGCCCAAAAAATGGTATCTTTTCTCCTACCAATACTTGTGTGCCAAAGTTAATTATGATAGTGTACTTTATGTTTCTACAACCCATCTAAAAATGATTGAGGATTTTTAGTGAATCATTACTGTATCAAGGAGTTGTGATCAAAGTGAATTATGATTTTTCTTTTTGTGAGCTCGAAAATGTTTGATCCAAAACCCTATGTTATTACAATGGTGTAGTTGTAATTAGTCATCCTAGAAGATGAAGTCATTCTACAATGCAAACAATGCAACACCCTCTACTCCACCTCGCGTTGATCTTGTTGGTGCCAATCCTTCAATGTAGGATATGATGTCTCATCTTTGCGGATTGTACTTATAATGAAGGATTTAATTTGAAAAAAATGGCATTTGGTTAATGATCATTTACACATGGGAGTGGGAACTAGTCTTGCTAATCATCCAACACAAAAGGAGTAAGCTCTTTGTTTGATGATTTCTTCCACTTTTTAATCATATTACCTTAGCATATTCGAGGCTTATAATAGTTTTTTTTTCTAATTTGATCTCCTAAAAATAATGATTTGACAAACTCTTTATATCTGATGGCAGTAACTTTCTCAGTCGTACCCTCTTTTTTTGTTTCAATAAGGACAATTGCTCTTATGTTCCATGCATTCATAGTGATTTACTTAAAGTTGTAATCCTCACGATTTTTTTGTTTGTTTGTAATCTTTATGTTTCAATATTTTATGTTTCTTTACACCAACCTCTCACAACCCCAATATCAAGATCACTAGTAGATATGGCCTTCCTTGGTGAGTCACATCATATCATGATGTGGTGTCCCTATATGGGTATCATTCTTGTATTCTGATCAATATTCCTCCATCCTCTGTATTCAATGAATTCTTCCTAATAGAAACCCCTTTTACCTATTTTTCACCAAAAAGAAAAGAAAAGCTTCTAATCATGCTTTTGTGAACTTGGTTAGTATCATAATTTCAACTCTAATCATAACAATTTTAAAAAATTAAAAATAGTCTCTAGATCTTTATATTATATGTACAACAAAATTACATCCTTCTATGAAAGGGGTATTCCATTGGGGAAACCATAACCCCTACCAAAAGAGAGTCATCAAAGATATTCATAATCATGTTTTCCATAGTTTGTAACAAAATATTAACAAAAGGAGAGTATAACATGCCTATGACTATCCATGCTTATCAAAAAATACTAAAAAGGACAAGATGAAACATATATCATGCATGAGGAAAGTGAGGATCACCCTCTCTGGAAGCTTCAACCAACAATTCAGTGTCCATGCTCTATTCATGAGCATTGTTGTCCGCATGAGGTTCATCATTCAGGATAATGGGGTTTGCTTGAGTGACTTTAGAGCTTGATGGAGTCTTATGTTGTTTCGATGTTCTTGCCTCCTCCCCAACCTATGAGATTGAAACGTCAATCCAAAATACCACCTACCACATGGATTTGAATTTCCTTCAAACATTATGATTGTATGAAGAATGTATTGGACATCCTTCCTTGTGTTTCCCATGGCTTGGGAAATCAAAATTTTTACCATCTAGTAAGTTTCTTCCAATTTTAAAAATTTGGTCTTCCTAGATCTTGTGTACAATGGGGCTTTTACCCACCCTTCAACTTCCTACAAAATATAGTCCTTTGAGAGAGTCCATTGCATACTTTGGACTTCTTTTTAGAGTTCCTAAACCTCCTTCTTGGACTTTGTTGGAACTTTACCTTTGAATGATTTGTCTGCTTCCTAGACATCCTTTGCAACTTGTGACGAGAGAAGCAGATCCTTTGAGGTGGATGGTATTTCCTCCACTTCCCCTACCTTCCTTTTTTGCATCCCCACACTCTTACCCTTTCCATGATCCATACTATTAGGAACTAACCCCTCACCAAAGTTCCCAACCCACCACTGAATCCATTGTCTATGACCGAGGAGGGACAATAATAGGTGATAAAATGCCTAGGGGAGTAATAGAGCCTTGAGAGTGGAAAATAACCCAAATATAGTTGTGGACACCAAATCATAGTTAGAGAGAAACCTTCCATCATAAACCAACTCGAGATGAGACATAGTCCCTTATATAATTGAGGAAACAAATGGGGGACAAGTATATCCCCTATACTTACTACTAGAGAGGAAAAAAATCTAATTCCTCTCCCAAATACCACATTCATAAATAGAACTAGATCTCTATCAACCAATTCCACAGACTGAGAAAGAAAGACCATTTTACCTGGATTTAATGGCCAAAATGGATCAAGAGGGATCCTTTTTCTGGCCTGTTACCACCCCCCATGCCCATGGGTAACTAAGGAGATGATGTATCAAGGCCCAGATGTAGCAGACATGGAGTGCCAAGAGTCATATTGACCCACATAGCCCACATTAAGAATATAGAGCCCCTTCTTTTCAAATTACATCACCACTCATCGCCGATAGCAGAGCAACATCCGCTAGATCGATTTGGCCCCTAGAAGATAGCAAGTCTTGCTTCATGAGGTAACAAGTCCAGTCTCACGGTAAGTGCCACTTTATTATTTGAGGCATTTGAGCATGTTTCAAAGAGTCTTTTCTTGATTATGGAACGTTTGATTGAAAATTATATCTTTTGCCTAATTTCACCTTGGTGGTTGTCATGGTATCCTAGTAAGTTGGTCACCCTCGGGAAAAGGGTTGCTACTGGGGGGTTTCCTTGAAGGGTCATCGTACCATTCCCACTCATACTTACTACTTTTGACACTTCTTCCCCTCTTCTTCCTCATCTTTTTGGATTTTGGGTTCATTGAACCCAAGATGGGTTTGTACCTCATTTCATGGGAAGAAGGGGTTAAAGTCCTAGAGGTGTTGTAGCTAACACCACACATAAATGCTCACCCTAAATTCCTAAGAGCCATGAAATGCTTCTCTAAAGGAATAAATGAATTTTAAGTGAAAATAAATAAATAAAAGGTGTCCCACTTGAAAGGGGAGTGCATTGCAGTGTTCTTTTATTTCCACTGCATATAACACCCAATGTGTTGTAAATTCAAGTGACATCGCGATGCTCTTTTATTTCCGTTGCACATAGCACTCAGTGATCAGACTTAATAAAAAATGCTTTCCAAGGTAGAACATGTGGTGTATTTTATTCCCTGTTCACACCATATTGACTTGAACTTGGAATTGCATGGAAAAATGCAAATAAAGGGCTTGGAAAAAGGTTGCATTACAAACAAAGGGTAACTCAAGAATGTATCTCACCCTCCAAAAAGGCACCCATAAATGAGACAATATGAACCCTTGATATTTCAAGAACCCCATGCCCAAGATTATTTTCCCAATCCACCTCATACTCATTATATGATTTAGATAGAGTGTTCTTAGGAAACATTCCTCGAGTCAGGGATTGGCCTACCCAATAGGGCACCATGACACCCCTCCTATACCTAAATTTGGAAAATTTTATAAGGTCTTTGAGAATTTGTTTAATTTGAAAAGGAGGGATTTAATGCACTTGTTTGGGTGGTTATTTTATTAAATGTGTCTTACTTGGCATGATTCATATGATTTGTGTACCCTTGGAGGGTGTACTTGTTCAACTTTGCAGGACCTTTCCCGATGAAATCTATTCATGAAAAAACTATGCCACTTAGACCTTCATAGGGGCTTGAAATCCCATAGGATGGATTCCATACCCCACATGTGGGATACCATTTATGACGAACCTTACACCTTTTTAGGACATCTAGCCTCATGAGGAAGGATTAGGATGATGAATTGCACATGTCACCACCTTTCTATACTTGGATGTGGCCTTTGGAGTCCTAGGAAATCATCCTTTATCCCTTGACATCATCTTGGAGGCTAGGTTTTGATGGATTATGTGGTTCCAGAGGTGGTTTGGCAGGAGGAGACACATGACATGGCACTTTTACACATGAGAGCATGACACATGGCCTTTGGAGGCCCAACAATATACTCTTTGAGGCTTGATGTATTACTTTTCAGCCATACGTCACCCTTATAGGGCATGGCATCACCCTTCTAGGGTTTTATTTCATGTGCATTACATTTTTGGAATATTGTAGAGGCAAATGAAGGGGTCAACCCTCTTCTAATTTGTTGTTGACAATTTTATGTGGACAAATTGGTTAAGAAGGCCTCTTATAAATAGAGGACCTTCTAATTTCATTTTATCATCATCACTCACCATTTGTGAGAGACAAGTCTGAAATTTTCTCCCTGCTTGGGATATCTAGATCTTCTACTTAATGTTCTATGCTTGGAGGATCATTTTGTGGATGCTTTTGATGATTTTGAAGAGGAATCTATGCAATTAGGGTTTTGTCTCTTGGTTTCGTGGCTAAAGTAAGTTAACTTTATGCAATTTATCTTTATGATTTTATGTTATATGGTGAACATTTATTCTTTACACTAGACATATTTCTTTGTAAAACCCTAAGAGATGAGCATAAGTGCTTCCTCCTCTCACAACGTTATTCTTGTTCAAAATTGGTGAAATCTCCTTGCTAGGGTTAGCATCCTAAAGCCCTAAAGTGCTGTCACTTTAGGATTTTATCCCTAGACACTTAATTTCTTGAACTAATTGAAGTATTAAGAAGGGAAAAAAGATTGCTAGATCCCAAAAGTGTTTTCACTCTAGCAATCCTTCTCTTTAAGGTTTAAACCCTAAGGCCCTAATGTGTTAGTACCTTAGAGTTTAATCCCTACCTCTTAGTTTTTGCTAGTTCAATCTTCAAGCATTGTTGTATTTTTTTAATAAAGACTCCACAACCCTCAAAGGAACTAATTTTACATCTCTCTTATGATTAAATTGATTAACAAACACTCTATTTCAATTCTCTTAATCTCTCTACTAATTTTACTAACACTAACATTGACTAACTTGCTAGTAAACTTGTTGTTGTTGCAAATTTTTTCTACAACCATCTGAATTCACTCTTATTTGTTGCATACACTCTTGGAAAGGTGGCATAACATGTCTAGAAATTGCATATAACAATTAGATATTACTCTAGTGGATGTGTGCTAAGTTTACATTGTCAATTGTTGCATTTCTGATTGATAATTATTAATGACGTTATAATTTACTTACTGTTGTTGTACCACTGTTCATTGCTGCAAATTCATAACAACCATAAAAATTTCATTGTCTAGTGTCTTCATGGATTATTTATTTCATGTTTGGACTTGGATATAATCATATATTTTCTATAAAGTGTTGTTCCAGGAAGGTACTCAAACAACTTCATACTCCTTCTATTTCCTTGACCTAGAATTTTCTTTAGGTGATCAAGAGAGGGGGAAATAAGCTTGGGTACAATACTTGCTACTTTGATCCCTTGAGGTCACCGGGGAAGCCTCCCTTGTGGTGGACCTCTTCCATCACTAAAATGAGGGAATTTCTTACTAAGGTGATAGTGGTATGATTTTCTATAGTTACGCAAGTTTTGGGTCACTTTTGGTGGTCTTTGCACAAGTACAAATTCTAATTATCTTCCCAGTACTAGCTTAACTTTGTCCAAACCCTGCTAACCATGGAAGTTTTGACATATTGTGTGAGGTTATGCTCATCCAAAATGGGTGCTTGTTCGGATGCATCCTCCCAAAAGAGGGATGAATGACCATTCCGGACTTCCCAAAAACATTGTTGAACCAATTTTCTATTACTCATGACATTGTTCCAAATCATGGATCTAGGGTGCTCACCATCCATATGAACCAACTCCATAGGAATTTCTGTTGCATACTTGTCTCCCCAAACTGAGGCCCAAAGATCTCCTTGTGATTTTATCCATCTCCACCAAGTTTTTTCTACAAAATCTTTGCGCATTAGCATAGGATCTCTGATGCCTAGGCCTTTGGTCTCCTTTAGGACTTAAATATTCTCCTAAAAAACTAGCACCCATTTCCTTTCTTTAGTATCCCCTCCCCATAGGAAGTCCCTTTGCAGATTATGAATCCTCTTAATAATATTGAATGGGGCAACTAGTACCGAGAAAATATATAAAGGCATAAAATGAATCATTGACATAATGAGCATAATTCTTCTTAGGAGGGAAATATTGAAAAGTCTAGGTATAAATCTTTTCTTCTAGCTTTGATAACATATATTTCTAGGAAATATTTCAGAGGGATTTGTCTAATAGGGGAGCTCCCAGGTACTTAGATGGAAGAGAGGCCCTTTGGAAACCAAGAATTATTGAGATCCTATGTTGGATTGCCAAAGGAGTGTTAAAAAATAAAATATGGAATTTGGGAAGGTTGATGAGGGCCTCAAAGGCTTTGATAAATAGATCCAAAATGGATTTGAAAGCTAAAGCTTCTCTGAACAAAGGTTGTCCCATCAAAAGAGTGTCATCGACAAATTGAAGATGAGACAGGGGGTTAGATTTGGAGTGAAGGGAGATTCCTTACCATCAACCATGGCATATTTGATAAATTTTCCCAGATCTTCAACCATGATAATGTAAAAGAAAGGAGATAGAGGGTATCCTTTTCTTACCCCTCTGGTCAGGATAAAGTTGGGGGAGGGGGATCCATTGATCAGAATAGAAAAAAAGGATGAATAAATTAGATTCACTACCCAATGAATCCAACCTTGACAAAAACCAAATGTTTCCAACATGCTTTGGATGAAAGTCCAATTGAGACAATCATATGCCTTGGACATATCCAACTTAATTACGATTCTTGGATTTTTATTCACTTTTAAAGAATGTATTGATACATGAGCTAAAATTATCCCATCCAAAATTTGTCTACCCTCAACAAATTCCCCCTGCTCAGGGGATATGATCTTATTTAGGATTGGATTTAATCTATTAGCTATTATTTTTGTAATTATTTGTAAATCACATTGCATAAAGAAATGGGTCTGAACTTATCCATCATGTTGGATTCCTTCTCATTTGGGATTAGAGTGATGAAAGTAGAATTGAAATGTTTGAGGATTGTTCCAGATATTCTTTATTCCTTGACCACCTCTCATATATCCTTATCTAGGAGATGCCGACAGGTTTGGAAAAAGTATGTGGTAAATCCATTAGGCCTTGGTGATTTTCCCACTTCCATTTCTTTAACCATTTGTTTTACCTCCTCCAAGGATGTTATACTCATGAGGCTCATATTATGTTTAGGCGAGACTAGGGATGGAATGAAACTGGTGATAATCTTGATTTTTTCCTCTCAAGACTCATAGTATCTTGTAATAAATGACTAAAATGATTTATCAATTATGTTTTGATTTCTTCATGTTGCTCCATGTTTTCTCCTTGAGTGGTTCATAAGGCTATTATGCGATTTTTGTTTCTTCTATTTAGGAGAGAGTTGTGGAAAAAATGAAAGTTTTTGTCTCCCTCCCTTAGCCATATGATTCTGGACTTATGCTTCCACAAGGTTTCTTCTTGTTTTCCCCTCTAGTCTATCGCTACCTTGAGTTGGTCCTCGTTACTACAAAGTTCCTCTAATATACCTTCTTGGATGATGACTGTTTTGACCTTATCAAATGCCTTTTCTAGTTCCATCCTCTCCATGAATATCTTACCAAAAACCTCATGATTCCATTTCTTAATTCTTGCTTTAGTGTGATTTATTCTCTATTGAAATTGATACATCTCCCTTCCATACAGGACAAATATTTCTTTCCATCATTCCTCAATATTTTGCATAAACTCTATATGATCCATCCAAAAATTTTCGAATCGAAAGGGTTTTGGTTTAGGTTTGAGATTACTATCCCAAACTAAGAGGATTGACCAATGGTCTAATCCGATGAATGGTAGGATTTCACCTGAGATGGCCTGCCTTGTTTGAAACATTGTCCCAATCACCAGGAACATGTCTAGACAAACTATTATTTGATGAGTGCCACCTCTTTTTCATTTCCATGTATACATTCCATTACTTTTTGGGATATCAATGAAACAAAGTTATTCTATGCATTCCTTAATTTTTTTGCTCTCTACATCGAGTCTTCAAATTCCTCCCTTCTTTTCCTGAATAGAGGTTATCATGTTAAAATTGCCTCCTATGATCCATGGGTTGGTTTGAATGGAAACTCCTAGAAGGGGGATTGCATCAAGGAAATCTCTCTTCATCATTGGTGATGAAGGACCATAAGCATCGATAATGTAGTCTTGTTACAAAGTTCCAAGAATCTTATATCAAGATATGATGAGCTTGGGGGTTATTGATTGGATATCTAACTACATATTATCTGGGTTCCATAGGATTTCCAATCCTCTCACTATGTCTTTTTCCTCAGCTAGAACAACTTGAAAACTCTTCTAAACCTTTTGGGAAATTCTAGTCATCGAATCTCTATCACATTTTGTCTCTTGGATCATTACTCTATTTGTTTTTTCTTCATTTATGACTAGGATAATTATCTAGGTTGGGAGTGGAAACACTTATCTAGGAGGAAAATGGCTCACCCTAAATCTACCAACAACACTCCTACTTCTTATATTTTCTTGTTTATCGACATTCAACCTCTTTTTTTTTCCTCATCAGTTTTTTTTTTCTCTGCTTAGAGAGGATTGGTTTTGATGCCTAGCCCTCTCGAGGTTGTTGGGTTGTGGGTTTGGTTACCTCAATTTCAATTTCCTTTTATCATCTCCCTTTTCATCTATCTTAGCCATATTTCCACCATGTTGTTGAAGTCCTATTCCCTGTGCATATCTTTTTGGGTTTGAATATCTATTTCTAGGTATTCCTGCTCCATTTCTAGATCTACAATATCCTCTTCAAAATGGGTTAGAGGCATCCCTTAAGTTTTTCGCTGACATCTCCACTTCCATTACTTCTTTTTGCTGTATGTTTTCTTCAGTTTCCGATTTTTGCCTCTTTTGGATCTCCCCTGTCGTATGAGTTGGTATGATTGTGTTGTCTGTTTGAGCTTCCTTCCTTCCATGTTTGATCCCTCCCCATCCTCTTCTGAGAGGGACTGAAAGGTATTGTTCTTGGTGTCATCTCCCTCATTAATAGGTTCTGTTCCCATTCTCCTTGATTTTATCTTGTTGGGGAATTTTATAAACCCATCCTTATCCTATTGAGTTTTGAGTTGATCCTACTATGTCACTAAATTTTTTGGGCAATATTTGAAGAGATAGAAATGTTCATGACATTACCTGCATTTGAAGGGTATATGTTCATAATTAAGGGTATGGATCCACTTATTTTTTTGGTATGATATGGTTATTGACATTGGGAGGGAACCTTCTACATTCATATAAATGCATATCCTCACATAAGATGTGTACCGACTAGCCTTTGTTGCCTCTAGGACTTTCACAAAGGTGCCTAGTGTATTACCCAACCCTTCTAGGGTGTCTTTCTCCTAGGATTCTTGGGGTAAAGAATACATCTTGATCCATAATGGGGACTCTAGAAAGTCTTTCTCTAGTGCAAACATTTCCATCCAGTATCTCAGATGTAACCCTGTCGAATTGAAAAAGTAGGGTCCCTCTTCAAAGATTCACTCCCAGTCTTTTGTGCAAGAAAAGTTTATCATGAAGAAGCCCTTGGATCCAAGTTTCAAATAAATCTATCCTTTATATTTCCTCTTGGTATTCACCCATATTATTAATTATTTTTACAAGGGTTAAATTCCCATAAATTTCTCAATGGTCGTGTGATCCTTCATATACTGTATGTAGTTGCTGATTTGGGGAGAAGTGACTTTATACAATGGATTTTGTTGGGTCTTTTCTAGACATCCATTTAGTAGCCTCTGAACTTCATTCTGAGATTTTGCAGGTTTTTTTTCAGGGTTATTGGTGCTATTGGGGTTCCTTCCCTGTGCCCCCCATCTCCGTGTCAACCAAAAGCGATCCTTATTTACCCGTAATCATGTACTAGTACAATTTTCTCTTTGTTTGGGATTGCGTCTCCCTCTCTTAGATTTTTTGGTTAAACCCTATCTACCTCGACCCTCTTTCAAATATTTGTGCTGAAACTGTAATCACCAGCCACTCCAAACCCTATCCCATTCCCTTTCTCTCTATCGTCCTCATTTTTCATCAAACAATACAAAAGTTAAACATCACTATAATCATAGCCTTAATAGTGAACACTGATTTATTTTTATTTGAACATCATTTGTCTAATATTTATAGTTTTTCCTCATGGGTGTCTCTTTTTGTATCATTAGAACAACTTTGGAGTTACTCAACTTGATATCCAATGATTTCTTTTTAGAGGGTTTCACACATTTTTCTTGGGTTTTAAACTAATTATTTTATCTTCAATTAATCACTTCAATTAGTTCCCATGGCTCAAAAACATCTATGTTCATCATCTTAACAACCATACATAGCTAAGAATAATAATACAAGTCACACATATCTACTCATAACATGTCTTGTCATCATAAAACAATCATACATGCCTTTTCATTGCATATGTTAACATCACAACACAAATCCTACAACCCTTTCCATTGCATGTCATATCCCCGTAACACAAATCCTGCATGCCTTTCCATTTCATGTCATATCACCATAACACAAATCCTACATGACTTTCCATTGCACATATTATCACCATAACACAAATTATAGCATGTGCCTTACCTTGTCTTTTCCTAACAAGTCTTAGAAATTACAACAAATCTCCTTCCATCAAAATATCATTGGTATTCTTCCTCGTTCTGATATCTAATGAATTCTTCTAGGCTATCCTCTAATGATGGTCCCAACATTTCTTGATCAAACCCTAACATTGGAATAACTTCAATCAAGAATTATGGCATTTCCTTTGGCTTATCTCTCTAATGGATCTTCTAGGCCTCTTTCTAATTGGGGGTTTTTCGATGAGGTTTGTGCCTATACAATTTTTCTATATCAAGGTTCCTTCCATTGGGGTAATCACTCTTACATGATAATATTTAATGATGGTGATGGATATACATTGCTAGAGGAATTATGCCCATCAAATGGATCACCTTCCATAATTTTTTTTTCCTTTGATGGCTTCTTCCAAGATTATTTTCATTGTAGTTCCATGAACATCTAGATCACCTACGACCACTTTTCCTTGGGGTACCCCATCCTTAAGAGTTCACTCTTGAGAAACCAATGTCGTGATTCTTAGTGACTCCTCTTGATTATTTCCTAATACATACCCCGATCAATGAAATCATAACTCATAGTTGATACTCATATTACCAAATATCACAAATAATCAAATATCAAAAAATCATATCATCAAAATTCATAATCAAGACTTTAGTCAAAATTTGGGCCTCATATGGGGAACAATTATCTCTATCCAACCCCTACTTTGTTGCATACCCTGTAAGAAAATTGCACGCACTTTATGAATATCACAACAAAATCAAGCTCACACCTTTATATACACCTGGTTTCTTCCATACAACCCTTATTGTTCTTTATTGTTTCAATCCTTTCTCTTGTTCCCTTGTTTGGTACTTGTCGACCCCCTTTGCATTAAACTATACTTATATGATGCAACAAAAGAGTTATCCCTTCCTACAAAGAAAATAACACAATGGTATGTTCCAAACTCTAACCATAAAATAGAACAACACTATAACTCCACATAATATTATATAGTGACACTCAGTGCTCATGAACCCTCAAAATAAGAAACACATGAACAAATTACACAATTCTCTCCATCAACACTAAGATGAATTATTCAAAATTATCCAACATAAATAGATTTGGTATCATCACTCAAATTCATTTTTATTTATTGTAACATCCTTCTCTTGCGAGCACATGTTATTGACTTATTCTTTGAGTACACTTGAGTGCAAGTGATCCGGTTTTAGTATATGGTTGTTTGTTTCGCTTATAGATTCTTATGATGATGCTGATGGATTATAATGTTATGTTATTTGATATCTATGTATTGATAGATGCTATTGACAAGTTTCCCTTGAGTGTGCAAGACACTTGACAAATTGAGGATGCCGATGGCATCAATGGACCTCCTTGGACTCCAGATTGAGTCAGGGAGTGGATTGTATTGGTTTGAGTATTTCATTTATGCATATGTGACATATGATCGATTATATTATGATGTTGTTTATGGATCATTGACAATGTTTTGTTGATGGATGCAAGCTGACGATTGCTTTCTAATTTGACTCACATAAGGAGTAAAGGGGCCATGCACAACAACCAGAAATTGAGGGAGATGTGTGGCAACATCCTTGTCATAACCTACTAGCACTCCCACAGTGGCTCGAATTGTAGGTTAATAATTACCTAGTTCGAGAGATCCACGAAGTCGTGAGGGCATACTAAGACAGTCTCTCACAAATATTTCTAAAGGGCACACACTAAGGCAGGGTCCTTATTTCTTAGAAGCTCCTAGTCTCTCACAAAGTCACCTGAATGGAGTATTGACTCCAAGGGCTGGACAACTACCAAAACCAGTCAAAGGCGAGTGGCACACTTGGAGCACATAGTGCATCTTGAAGGGCACATCGCATAATTAAAATTTGAATCAAAGGCGAGTGGCACCCTTGGAGCATAGAGTGTGTCTTGAAGGGCATGTCACAGTATTAAAAAGGTGAGTCAATGAATCTAGGTGGCCTAGAAAACTTTGAGCGAATGTTAAACCTTGTAAAATATTGAGCATTGCCACATTAATTAATTGATTAATTAATTAATTAAAGACTGAATTTATTAATCATAATCCCTAATGGTCTAAGATTTTGCAAATAAAAATTTAGCTAAACCTTATAAGTCTAACTTAATGAGAGGAAAAAAAACTAATTTTATAAATTAAATAATGAGGGGATGAAATAAATAAATCTAATAAATCAATGAAAATAAAATAAATCTAAAGAGTGATTTAATACACTTGTGCAAGTAATTACAAATTGGAATTTAAGGTAAAATGGAATAACGCTAAAGGAATAGGTATGCATAGAAAGGAATCTAGAGTCTAGTCTAACTAGAGAACATTCCTATTTTAACTCAACTCAGTTTTAGAAAGGTGTTAGTCATTAATTGAGAATAAATGGAATAAAGGGACAACTAGGAGTGATTTTAGGAGCACTTTTAGGAGGGGTGAGGGAAATTGATTTTTAATTAAATTAAATTGTGGATTTACTTGTGCAACTAAGGGAATGAGTGACAAGTGTATGGGGGGAATAATTCCTAATTAATTAAAAAAAAAAGAATTAAATGTGCAAATGGCAAGGTGTCAATAAGGAAATTCTATAAAACAAATGGCTGAGAGGAGGAAAGGGGGAGACAGGTTATGAGTAAGGTTATGGTGTAGAAATTCTGACTGGTTTTATTTGTGAGAGTTGGGATACCCAACTCGAGAGAGAGAGTGGTGGCTCTACCTTGTGAGGCGAGCTGGGAGATAGATGATTCTGGTTGTGTTTGTGCATGGCCCCTTTGTGGCTCGGGTGGGATAAGGGGGAAGAAGAGTACTCCTAGCATTGGCTGGGAGGTACCAGTGAAGTCTTTGCGATTAGCAAGTAGGAGGGCGTGCAAAACGCCTGTTGTTGAAGATCATCTCCAGGTTTACCTTCGTCATTGGATATGATATTTTATTGAGAATTTTATTAAGTTAATATTTAAGATGTACACACTTTTAAACTTTGATGAATGGACATTGGTTCCGGTATTTATTTTTCTGTAATATGTATTTAGAATAAAAATGGTTCTGTAAGAAGTACAATTTTCCTCAGAGCTTAATCGTCTTGGTCATTTTAAATTCCATAGAAATTCCATAGTCCTTGATTACTGCATGTCCCTTGGAATTTTATGGAATTCATGATAATCTCAGCTTAATTGAAATTACAACCAAATTTCAACCTTCTTATGGTCTCAACGAAACTGGTGTTAACCTCTGCACTACAAGTTGACCCTCTCCATTTCCTTTACAAGTGAAACCTCTGCGATTGTTTTATCACCCTTAACCTCTACGTTGCAAGTTGACTCTCTGCGTTTTTTGGGGGGTTGTATGAACCTTTTCCAACACTGGGGGAAGGGCCATGCGACTTCCCATAGAATTATCCACGTTTCCCTTTGTTTCCCTTGCCCAACGAAATGCATTTTTTTTTCTTTGCAGTTTTACAAGGAGTCAAGGCTCCGCGCCTTCCCTCCCTTGTCCAATAATTTGCATCTCTTTTCTCTGCATTTGTACGATAAAGATTCGCCCAACGTTTTTATGTAATTCCTCCAGGCGTTTTATTTTTCCTTTGCACTCTAATTTCCCTTAATCACCTCTACGTCTCGAACAAATTGCACAACAAATTTTCTTCTCACCTCTGCATTTTTTTTCCTCTTTGCACATTCTCCCAGCATGCAATGACCTCTGCRTTTTAACAATTCACCCAGATTTTTAAACAATTCACCCAACATGCAATGACCTCTGCGTTTTAAAAATTCTCCCACCTTTTCAAACAATTCGCTGAACATGAATGACCTTTGCATTTTAACAATTTRCCCAGATTTTTAAACAATTCTCCCAGCATGCAATCACCTCTGCGTTTTAACAAYTTGCCCAACTTTTTAAACAATTYGCCSAACATGCAATGACCTCTGCATTTTAACAATTCGCCCAGATTTTTAAACATTTCACCAAACATGGTAATATTCCATTTCCTGGCATTTCCACATGATTCAACTCTGCATTTTAACCAAGGATATTTCCATCCCATTGTGCCTTCACCCAACAGACACACTCAACAATTACCTCGACGTTTTCCATGAGAATTTGGCTCTGCATTTTCCAGTAAGGAATGTCTCTGCATTTGTCTTTAATGTATATGATGTTTTATCTTTAATATCCCTACTTTTTCCCTGTGTTTCCCTGCGTTTTTGGCATGAGAAGATTCCCAGAACGTTTCACATCAATGGCCATTATAGTAGAGGTTTATGGTACTTACTGGTTTTTCTTGAACACCAATCTAAGGCTTCTTCGGGATATTAAAATGCCTTACCCGAAGATTATCATCGAAATCCTTTAGATATTTTAAAATCAACCATGGTACATATACACAACTATTGTTTTTAGTTAAAAGGAGTATTTTCTTAGTCACCTTACTACAAAATTTAAATATCTCATCTTGTCATTTAATAGACTTACGCTTGCTTCATTAAACTCCTTTATCTGTAATGATTTACTGTGCTTTCGGGTATATTGTAGTAAGAGGATATAAGATGCGGTTGGAGGAAATACACCTTGCTTTATCTTGTGTTCAATGCATTTTCTTAACACATTAGGCCCACTCAGGCTGTGATGGGATGTGATGGAAGTGCTAAGGAGTCCTTTTTCCTTATCCTTTTGAGTGTGTATTATTGTGCTCTACATATTGGAGTATCAATTAGTTTTTCCAATGTGATATTAGTTTAGTAATATTTAAAAGTAGTTGTCTTTTCTTGAAGTGCGATTTTACAGTGTTATATATTCTTTCCTTATGATATCTAGAATTCTTCAAATTGATATTGGTCGTTAAAATGTCATGTTATATTTATAAGATACAAAATGTGTATATCTTATATGTACAATCATTATTAAAGAAACGTAGATATCATTTTCTACTATAGATATTACATTACCATATTAGATAGTTAGGCTATAGTTTTGCAAACTACCAACTCTTCACTTTTACACATTCTCTTTTATTTGGAAACATGTTATTTATAGTCCTTTCCTTTAATTATGAAAACCTAATGCAGACCTTGGTTCTACTGACATTAATTATTACAACTCTAGAAGGAAGATTTCCTTACTCATTTCAAGTAATGTTTGGGACTGGAATGTTGTGAATAATGAATTTCACTAGCACTGAGGTCGTGAATGGTATATTCTATTTTAGATATTAGGTTTAAGACTGGTTATGGGAATTTAATTTTAACTGAGCCTGTTAGAACACGTATAATCTTGAGCTTTTGAACTTTAGATTTTGCCTCATAGAAATAAATGCTTTTACCCAAAAAGAAAAAAAATTAGAATAAGGCGCTTACAATATCTATCGTCGATGAGTTACTCTAATTTGATCGAATGATCCTAATGATCTCCGAAGTGTAGAAGCTACCCGAGTTTTAAAATAAAATCTTTAACGCTTGCTTCAGAGCTTCACGCTTTGGGTATTCCAACAAATCTAAACAACAAAAACCTTGAAACTTCGAAGTCCTGAAGATAATCACTCGTGATAAATACTAAAGGACTTATGGACGCATCATAGGACATGTGTCTTTTAAATCTTCTCTTGGGATGACACGTGGCACTTATTTTTGACATTTCCGTTGGATGATTCACACGTTTTCAAGTAACATGTGGCACCTATCTTTTCTTGACATGTCATCAAAAAATGACGTCATCTTTGCCATGTCACTCCAAGAGATTTCCCTTCGGGAGTTTTAACAACGATCGATTTCACAAACCACCGAAGTACTTAAGTCTAACTCAATGTTTAAAACATGATTAAGTAAAACATAAGAGATTAACGTCTCCATGAATTCGGCCTTCGGGAGATTTAATCCCTCTCATATCCAAAACTTTCGAAAGCCGAACCGTCAAAGTATTAATGAAAATTATGATTGATTAAGGTTAATGATTTCAATAAATATTGCAATTCACCAGATAATAAATTCCATTAAGTTTTTAATAAATTCTTCATTAGTAGATCTATACGAAGACCAATAGACTTTGTGAATAAAGCTCTTCGAATTTCAAAATCATTTTACCATTTGCAATTAACAGTTTTTCATTTAATGAAAAGCTTACATACTCTCTTGTTATAGGCAAACTAATTTTATTTCCTTAAGGATTATGGCGCTACGAAAAGTTGCAAGGAAGATTGATGGATCATATTTCAGAATCTAGCGGAATGCTAAACTAGTTTGGAATCCTGATACAATAGGAAAGATACCAAATATGGAAGGGGAGGGCTAAATCTGGCAGGAGCGCGAAGTTGATTGGGTTCGAAGTATCGTGGGTTGTGAGTTCTTGAGATCAACAGCCGAGAGCGATTACGGGGGTGAAGTTGCGCGGGGTTTAATTTTGAAGGGGGGTCTCGCAATTTAAACCATGGTTTTCTCTCGGGGGTACATGGAATCACCAGGTGCATTGCGAGACGAAAGGAGTGTTACCTCAAAACCACTTCTTCTCGCCCCCACAAAATAGAAAAGTATAAAGGTATTTTTAGTCATTTGTTTTTATTTGAACGCTGGACCGTTAGAATCCTGACTCAACACATATCCTACACCCACTCTACCTTTAACCCTCCAGCCTATGACACCCTCCATGCTCCCGGTACCATCTACCTCACCACCTACACTTCCCCTCTCTCTACATGTCATTTACCTCCTCTATCCCTACCACCTACATTCTCACATCCACTCATCCCACCTCCTTATTGGACACTTGTCCCCACTTCATCCTATTCATGAACAATTACTCTTCCCCGTAACTATTAGCCATCCCATAATGAGCCAACGCTAAGCTACCTGTCCAATTACCACCCCCATATCTTCAATTGCAATTCTCTATCCCAATAAACACATTCGAAGGGATATATGGAAACAAAATCAGATGGCAAAGACAATAAGCCAATGATTGTGGTGGCCTTAATGGACATGTGTACCCAGTTCAAAGAACAAAGGAAAATGAGTACAACTGCGAGCAAATGAAGGGACAGATGAAGTGCTAGCACATCAAATCAAAACTCAATAATATTTGGATGATGTTATTTCATTCAGATTGTATTCTATTTTTAGGCAGATATTGTGGGAAGTCCAAGAGTTTTCAGTTGAGACAATTTTTGTATAAATATATAGATTTTAGATCTATTCGAGGTGGCTTCTAGCCCAATATTGGCTGCTGCAGACATAGATTCTAAGTTTCGTTCAATTTGAGTTATGTTTTTCCTCTGTGTTTCCGTTTCTTTGAATTTCTTTCTATAATTCTTGAAGAGTGAATGATTACAATTTAGTACTACATCTACTGTGATCATATTATATCAAAAGTTCATTCAGTAATAAATTTTCCTTTGTTATTACTGTGAGTAAAACAAGATGGGTGATTTGTGTGAATTACTGCATTTTTATCTCCTTTTCAAGGGTGCATCTTCTACTTTTCTTCTACTCCAAACAAGGTGAGTCTTATCTGTAATTGATACTTGACTTTGTTTTAACAGTTTTGTAAATCTTTTCTACATCATTTAACATTATAATTGTAACTCAGACAACGAGATACAACCTTTGTACTGTCTTATCATTAGTTTCATTTAAAGATTATTTCTGAGAAAACTAAAGTTAGAAAAAGAACTCATAAAAACATTTCATTTAAAACCTTTGATGCATGACATTATTCTTTGAGCCTTAGAATCAATCTCAGGAAAAACATATTTTTGGCACCGCTGCCGGGGATGTTTTTGAAGGTCTATTTTCTCCCTGGGGTATGAAAAATCTTAGATCTATTCTTTGATGGTGAACACGGGATAGGCATTTAATTGGCTCTGATCATTCAACTTGTGACTCCTTGGTTTGAAGACTCCACATGATTCACTGGCGACTCCACTAGTTTCAAGATGTCAAGTTCTTTCGCTGCTCGGATTGCTGCGAGGTTTGTTCCTTTGGACTTTACAAATGTTTTTGATTTTCCAAACATTGTTCTTGATATTGAAGAATGGGGAGATTATATTCCTATATTTAGAGAGGATAAATATGATAATCCTGCACAACACTTGTTTGAGTTTCATAACCTTATGGATCAACTAGATATTCATCATGAATATGTTTTGATGAAACTGTTCATGTTTATTCTGGGAGTAGATTCTCATCATTGGTACAAGTATCTTCCTCCTTCCAACATCTCATCATTAAAAACATTTCATGCTTCCTTCCATAAATATTGCAGGAATATCTATCCAGCTGATCTTCTTTTTGAAGATTGTTGAAATTTAGATTTCATAGAACAATATTGTAAAGATAATCAGTTTGCTGATGAAAAATCAGAACATGATAGCAATTGTGGTAAAATATATGAAGAAGAATTTGCAGAAAAATAAGATCTCCTTCAAATAGATTAGGCAAATTTATATGAAGAATAATTTGAAGTAAATCAAGAAGAGGTTTCTTGCAGAAGTAAGAATGAAGATGACATGATTGGAAGTAAAAATGAATAAATCCTTGCAGACCCTCCAGTATTTCAAGCAGATCAAAGACATGATGATGAACCTTCTGCTGATCTAGATCCTTGCGAAGGCCAATGGATTATTGAATACCATAAACAATCAACTCTTAGAGAAGATGATTTTGGTAATGATACTGACAATGGAAACGATACTCTAAGTGCATTTGTCATTGTACCAAATGTTCATAATAATTATTTTCATGATCAAACTATTGTTCTAAATTCTTATTTTGATCAAGCTGCTAGTATTCTGTCATCATTACTAGATTATCAAGAAATGGAGGTTTTTGAAAGTCACGTTTTAGAAATTTTATATAATCAGCCTATTTATGATGAGTATCCAGATGATGAAGAAGAGAGGATTTCTTTCCCAGCATGAATGGAAACATACAATAGTTCTCCTTTGTTTGATAACTATGATGAATGTGATCTTGAAGATGATGAGCAACAAATTATTTCTTCAGAGTTCGGTTCAACAAGAAAATTTAACAGTTGCATTGTAAAATCAATTAGCCTGTGTATGACGGTGATAAAGAATATTCTTGGATAGGCGATAAAGGAGATAAGGAGAGGTTACTGGAGCAGTTGATCTCTCCTTCCTATTTAACAACTGATGAGAAACAAACTAGTGAACCTCAATATGACATTCTCGAGCCAAAAAAAGAAAAGATCAGTAGTGGAGAAAGTGTGCAAAGGCATTTCATGCAGCTTGGCCAGTAGGAAGAGTTATCGTTTGACTCTAAAAATTCTTTATCTTTTCATAATCCAGTGGCCATTTGGTTGGAGTATTTTCTTCAATAGGTCCAAAATGTTGCAATGTTTTTTGTGCAACCAAACTTCAACAGTAAGTGCAAGCTACCTATTCATTCTTTGCTGCAAAAAAATTATTATTTTTTCATTTCTTCATCCAACATAAAACAAGGTGTGTTAAGCAATCCACTATTTGCGTGGCTCCATTGGAAATTCCATATTACTTGATCAATGGAATTTCACCCGATTAGTGTACGACCAATGTATAAAAATAAGTTGTCCAAATCAAAATTTCATTTCAACATTCTATCTCAACATTTTATTTCAGTTCAGTAGTTCGGTTCTCAATTTCGCATCCAGTATGGTTCAATTTTTAGGCATTATGACTCCATAGCCCAATGACAGGGTTCCAAGTTTGACATGGTTAATTTTAGGTCACAGAAGGATGAAGGCATGTGGTCTACTATTCTTGGTGCTTTGCATAATAGATCTTGTTGAACAAGAGATGAGGCTGAATAAAAACTCGACACTCGTCTTTCAAGCATTTGATTTCTCTAAAAACAGGTGATAAACAAATAATCTGCCTTGCTGAAATTTCCAAAGGAAAATAAGATATGAGTCCCTACTCTTCTTATAGTTCAAATAAAGTTTAAAATTCTTTTCGAAATGAATGTGAAGGAATTTTTTCTCATGATAATATTATCACCTGACCAAAAAATTAGAGATGTATAAAATTATAATTCAAAGTTTCATGTTGATGATTTCTAAAGCCATCTCTAAAATAAAAATAAAATAAATAAGCTCGAAGGAAGTCTGAACTAAATACACAAACTTGTGTTGGATTTGGATATTTTTTAATTTAGATCCTTCAAAGTTGTGATTGGGTCATTTTTACCTATCCCCAAGTTCTTATCCACTTCAGATTTTCTCTCTCCTTTCTTATTTTATTTTAGTCTTCATAGAAAGAAAGAAACTTATCTTGACCCTTAAAACTCAAAAACATATTTTCAAAACAAGATTAGGTGAAAATCTTTATGTTCCTTTGATTTTAATTGAAAAAGTATGTCTAGGCTAATCCTAATAATTTTATCTCTGATATCATATTTTAAACTGACAAACTCGCTCAAGGTTTATCCCTGAAATGATTGAAATCCCCCAAAACTTATACTATAGGCGAAGGTGTACTGAAAATCGAAAGAAATTTAGTTTCAAAATATTCTTAAAATTGTTGGCAGACCTTCTTTTCAGTCCAAATATTTTAAACAGATATCATCCCTTGTATGTTACATGCAAATTGATTGCCCCCACTCCAAAATATCAAAATATAAGACAAATGGTGAAAGGGAATTCATAATTTGATTTCCCCCATCTTGTCCAAAAGAGATGATGAAAGGAAATTCGTATATCGATTACCCTCATCTCATCGAAATGCAAAAGTGTTAATTGAAGTGGTGAAAGGAAATTCAATGGGGGAAGTTGATAACTTCACCTGGGTACTGAACAAGCTCGCTTGAAGTGAAGAAATATCTATGATATCTGAAAGGCTGTCATACATATCTATATACCATACTCTGTTATCTAATTCTCTTTCCGATGATATTTACATCCTGAACCAACTAGGGATTCCCTAAATAAATATGTTACATCTACTTAACCTTGAAGCAAACAAAGTCGGTCGAAGCCTGATATTTTAGTTAAAATTATTTTGATTATCTTAAATAATTCTAAAATCAGTTTTAGGAAAAGAAAATTTTAAATAGCCTAACCTGAGATCAATCATTAAGTATGTTTTGAAGGTTTTTGAGATTTGGTTAAGTTCATTTTTCTATGTATGATTAATTCTTAAATAAAATTGGAAAATGTTTTTCAAAAAGAAATAATGACTGCATTTACCCAATAAAGGAACTTGGTCTACTATTCTTTTGCGCCTCACAAGGAGCCACAATCCCCAGATGGAGCCTATTTTAGAACACGTATAATTTTGAGCTTTTGAACTTTAGATTTTGCCTCTTAGAAATAATTTTTTTTACCCAAAAAGAAAAAAACTTAGAGAATCGCCTTTTAATTTTAAAATAAATCCATTGGTTGTTATTTATCAATAAGGTGCTTACAATATATATCGTCGATGAGTTACTCTAATTTGATCGAACAATCCTAATGATCTCCGAAGTGTAGAAACTGCCCGAGTTTTAAAAGAAAAAACTTTAACGGTCGCTTCAGAGCTTCACGCTTCGGTTATTACAACAAATCTAAACAACAAAAACCCTGAAACTACGAAGTCCCGAAGACAATCACTTGTGATAAGTCCCAAAGGACTTACAAACGCATCATAGGACACATGTCCTTTAAATATTCTCTTGGGCTGACACGTGGCACTTATTTTTTACATTTTTGTTGGATGATTCACATGTTTTCAAGTAACACATGGAACCTCTCTTTTCTTGACACGTCATAAAAAAATGACGTCATCTCTTCCATGTCACTCTGGGATTTTTAACAAATATCGAGTTCACAAACCACCAAAGTACTTAAGGCTAACTCAATGTTTAAAACACGATTAAATAAAAAATAAAAGTGATTAATGTCTTCATGAATTCGGCCTTCGGGAGATTTCTTCCCTCTCATATCCAAAAATTCTGAAAGTCGAACCGTCAAAGTATTAATGACATTTATGATTGATCAAGGTTAATGATTTCAATAAAGATTGTGATTCACTAGGTAATAAATTCCATTAAGTTTTTAATAAATTCTTCGTCAGTAGATCTATACGAAGAACGATAGACTTTGTGAATAAAGCTCTTCTAATTTTAAAATCATTTTACCATTTGCAATTAACATTTTTCATTTAGTGAAGAGTTTACAAACTCTCTTGTTATAGGTAGATTAATTTTATTTCCTTAAGGATTATGGCACCACGAAAAGTTGCAAGGAAGTTTGATGGATCGGATTTCAAAATCTAGTGAAACGCTAAACCAGTTTGGAAGCCTGATAAAATAGGAAAGGGACCAAATATGACAGGGAAGGGCTAAATCTGGCAGGAGAGCCAAGCTGATCGGGTCCGAAGTATCGTGGATCGTGAGTTCTCGAGATCAATGGTCGAGAGCGATTGCCGGGGGAAAAGTTACGCAGGGTTTAGTTTCGAAGGGCGGTCCCACAATTTAAACCACAATTTTCTCTCGGGGGTACATGACATCACTAGGTGCATTGTGGGATGAAAGGCAGGTTACCTAAAAACCAATTCCTCGTGCCCCCACAAAATATAAAAGTATAAAGGGATTTTTAGTCATTTTTTTTTATTTGAATGTTGGACCGTTAGAATCCTGAATCAACACCTATCCTCCACCCACTCTACCTTTCACCCTACAGCCTGTCACACCCTCCATTATCCCGATACCATCTACCTCACCACCTACACTTCCCCTCTCTCTACACGTCACTTACCCCATTTATCCCTACCACCTACATTCTCGCATCCACTCATCCCACCTCCTTATTGGACACTTGTCCCCACGTCATCCTATTCGTGAATAGTTAGTCTTCCCCGTAACTGTTAGCCATCCCATAACGAGCCAACTCTAGGCTACCTGTCCAATTACCACCCCCATATCTTCAACTCCAATTCTTTATCCCAGTAAACACATTCGAAGGGATAGATGGCAAAGACAGTAAGCCAATGATTTTGGTGGCCTTAATGGACATGTGTACCAAGTTCAAAGAACAAAGGAAAATGAGTGCATCTGCAAGAAAATGAAGGGACAGGTGAAGCGCCAACACATCAAATCAAAACTCAACAATATCTGCATGTTGTTATTTCATTCAGATTGTATTCTATTTTTAGGCAGATATCGTGGGAAGTCCGTTTCTAGTTGAGACAATTTTTGTATAAATAGATAGATTTTAGATCTATTAGAGGCGGCTTCTAGCCCAATATTGGTTGCTTCTTGCCGAATGTAAAAGATAAATTTTTTTGAACATTAATACAAGTGCAGACATAGATTCTAAGTTCCGTTCAATTTGAGTTATGTGTTTCCTTTGTGTTTCCATTTCTCTGAATTTCTTTATGTAATTCTTGAAGAGTGAATGATTACAATTTAGTACTAAATATACCGTGATCATATTATATCATAAGTTCATTCAGTAACAAATTTTCCTCTATTATTACTGTGAGTAAAACAAGACCTGTGATCTGTGTGAATTAATGCATTTTTATCTCCTTTTCAAGGGCACATCTTCTACTTTTCTTCTACTACAAACAAGGTGAGACTTCTCTGTAATTGATACCTAACTTTGTTTTAACAAATTTTCAAATATTTTCTACATCATTTGATGTTATAATTGCGACTCAGATAACGAGATACATCCTATGTACTATCTTATCATTAGTTTCATTTAAATATTATTTCTCATAAAACTGAAGGTAGAAAAATCACCCATAAAAACATTTCATTTAAAACCTTTGATGCATGACATTATTCTTTGAGCCTTAGAATCAATCTCAGGAACAAC
>ML805999.1:319726-341857 GCA_009831015.1 Picea engelmannii | reverse complement strand
AACATGCAATGACCTCTGCATTTTAACAATTCGCCCAGATTTTTAAACATTTCACCAAACATGGTAATATTCCATTTCCTGGCATTTCCACATGATTCAACTCTGCATTTTAACCAAGGATATTTCCATCCCATTGTGCCTTCACCCAACAGACACACTCAACAATTACCTCGACGTTTTCCATGAGAATTTGGCTCTGCATTTTCCAGTAAGGAATGTCTCTGCATTTGTCTTTAATGTATATGATGTTTTATCTTTAATATCCCTACTTTTTCCCTGTGTTTCCCTGCGTTTTTGGCATGAGAAGATTCCCAGAACGTTTCACATCAATGGCCATTATAGTAGAGGTTTATGGTACTTACTGGTTTTTCTTGAACACCAATCTAAGGCTTCTTCGGGATATTAAAATGCCTTACCCGAAGATTATCATCGAAATCCTTTAGATATTTTAAAATCAACCATGGTACATATACACAACTATTGTTTTTAGTTAAAAGGAGTATTTTCTTAGTCACCTTACTACAAAATTTAAATATCTCATCTTGTCATTTAATAGACTTACGCTTGCTTCATTAAACTCCTTTATCTGTAATGATTTACTGTGCTTTCGGGTATATTGTAGTAAGAGGATATAAGATGCGGTTGGAGGAAATACACCTTCCCTTGTCTCACTCATCGATTTTTGGATTGCGAGCTTGCCTTACCTTTATGATACCTCCTCACTTATGGGATGCGATGGAAGTGCTAAGGAGTCATTTTCCCTTATCCTTTTGAGTGTGTATTATTGTGCTCTACATATTGGAGTATCATTTAGTTTTTCCAATGTGATATTAGTTTAGTAATATTTAAAAGTAGTTGTCTTTTCTTGAAGTGTGATTTTACAGTGTTATATATTCTTTCCAGATACTTCCCCACATAGTGGCTGATATGGGAGTGATAAAGCTTCGCAGCCCCAAAGGACACAGGTTTCGAACTCATGACCTCTCCCCAAACTGGAAGAGTGTGCGCACGTCTTAACCAATTGTGCTATCCCATGGAACGTTATATATTCTTTCCTTATGATATCTAGAATTCTTCAAATTGATATTGGTCGTTAAAATGTCATGTTATATTTATAAGATACAGAATGTGTATATCTTATATGTACAATCATTATTAAAGAAAAGTAGATATCATTTTCTACTATAGATATTACATTACCATATTAGATAGTTAGGCTATAGTTTTGCAAACTACCGACTCTTCACTTTTACACATTGTCTCTTATTTGGAAACATGTTATTTATAGTCCTTTCCTTTAATTATGAAAACCTAATGCAGACCTTGGTCCTACTGACATTAATTATTACAACTCTAGAAGGAATATTTCCTTACTCATTTCAAGTAATGTTTGGGACTGGAATGTTGTGAATAATGAATTTCACTAGCACTCAGGTCATGAATGGTATATTCTATTTTAGATCTTAGGTTTAAGACTGGTCATGGGAATTTAATTTTAATTGCACCTGTTAGAACATGTATAATCTTGAGCTTTAGAACTTTAGATTTTGTCTCTTAGAAATAAATGTTTTTACCTAAAAAGAAAAAAACTTAGAGAATCGCCTTTTAATTTTAAAATAAATTCATTGGTTTTTATTTATCAATAAACTAATTCTAATTCACTTTTTAGTCAACCTTATCTTTAGCCTTGCCTTAATAATTTGAACCTAATTTTAGCCTTTTTAAGCTTATTCTAAATATCAATAAATTAAACCTTAGCTTTTAATTAAACCAACTTGAGTTTAATATTACTAACACTAAATTTCATCAAACCTAGTGTACCTCTTTATTTTAACCCATTATTAACATTTCATTAATTTTCTCCCTCAAGACTAGGGTTTCATCATTAATTTAACCAACGTAAAATTAATATTATTTTTACTAAAACGTATGGTCAACTTTTCAGTCAACCCTATTTTTAGCCTTTTTAACATAAAATAAGTCTAGCCTTAATAATTTTGAACCTAATTCTAGCATATTTTATGAACCTTTTTAATTATTAATAATTGAAACCTAAAACTAGCTTATAATTAAACCAACCTAAAACTAATATTATTTCCCTCAAACCTAGGTTTACCTCTTTGACAATAACTAACTTTAACTTAAGATTGTATGAACTCCCTCAATTCTAGGGTTTCATCACTAATTTAACCGTAATCAACTTAAAATTATTATTATTTTTACCAAAACCTCTGGTCAACCCTATTTTTCTCCTAAAACTAGGGTTTCACTCAACCAAGCGTATCTCCTTCACCCGCCTCATCACTATTTAATAAAGGCTCTTCTCTTACTATTTTTCTCAGACTTTTTTGTCCTGATGATGGATCCTGCTATGGATCCGAAACGTCGACGACAAGATGTCATCAACACTGTGGATTTTCCGACAAATGAACATAATTTTCACCACAGAAACTTAAATGAAAAGGTGAGACTTATCTGTAATTGATACCTGACTTTGTTTTAGCAGTTTTGTAAATCTTTTCTACATCATTTAACATTATAATTGCAACTCAGATAACGAGATACAACCTCTGTACTGTCTTATCATTAGTTTCATTTAAAGATTATTTCTTAGAAAGCTAAAGGTAGAAAAAGAACTCATAAAAACATTTCATTTAAAACCTTTGATGCATGACATTATTCTTTGAGCCTTAGAATCAATCTCAGGAAAAACATATTTTTGGCACCGCTGTCAGGGATGTTTTTGAAGGTCTATTTTCTCCCTAGGGTATGACAAAGCTTAGATATATTCTTTGATGGTGAACACGGGATAGGAATTTAACTAGCTCTGATCATTCACCTTGTGACTCCTTGGTTCGAAGACTCGACATGATTCACTGGTGATTCCACTGGTTTCAAGATGTCAAGTTCTTTCGCTGCTCGGATTGCTGCTCGGTTTGTTCCTTTGGACTTTACAAATGTTTTTGATTTTCAAAACGTTGTTCCTGATATTGAAGAATGGGGAGATTATATTCCTAGATTTAGAGAGGATAAATATGATAATCCCGCACAACACTTGTTTGAGTTTCATAACCTTATGGATCAACTAGATATTCATCATGCATATGTTTTGATGAAACTGTTCATGTTTAGTCCGGGAGTAGATGCTTGTCATTGGTACAAGTCTCTTCCTCCTTCCAACATCTCATCATTAAAAAAATTTCATGCTTCCTTCCATAAATATTGCAGGAGGATCTATCCAGGTGATCTTCTTTTTGAAGATTGTTGCAATTTAGATTTCATAGAACAAGATTGTAAAGATAATTAGTTTGCTGATGAAAAATCAGAACATGATAGCAATTGTGGTCAAATATATGAAGAAGAATTTGCAGAAAAATAAGATCTCCTTCAAATAGATCAGGAAAATTTATATGAAGAAGAATTTGAAGTAAATCAAGAAGAGGTTTCTTGCAGCGTTAAGAATGAAGATGACAGGATTGCAAGTAAAAATGAATAAATCCTTGCAGACCCTCCAATATTTCAAGTAGATCAAATACAGGATGATGAATCTTCTGCTGATCTAGATCCTTGCGAAGGCCAATGGATTATTGAATACCATAAACAATCAACTCTTAGAGAAGATGATTTTGGTAATGATACTGACAATGGAAATGATACTCTAAGTGCATTTGTCATTGTACCAAATGTTCATAATAATTATTGTCATGATCAAACTATTGTTCTAAATTCTTATTTTGATCAAGCTGCTAGTATTTTGTCATCATTACTAGATTATCAAGAAATGGAGGTTTTTGAAAGTCAAGTTTTAGAAATTTTATATAATCAACCTATTTATGATGAGTATCCAGACGATGAAGAAGAGAGGATTTCTTTCCCAACATGAATGGAAACATACAATAGTTCTCCTTTGTTTGATAACTATGATGAATGCGATCTTGAAGATGATGAGCAACAAATTATTTCTTCAGAGAGTTCAGTTCAACAAGAAAATTATCAGTTGCATTGTAAAATCAATCAGTCTGTGTATGACGGTGATAAAGAATATTCTTGGACAAGCGATAAAGGAGATAAGTAGAGGTTACTAGAGCAGTTGATCTCTCCTTCCTGTTTAGCAATTGATGAGCAACAAACCAGTGAACCTCAATATGACATTCTCGAGCCAGAAAAAGAAAAGATCAGTAGTGGAGAAAGTGTGCAAAGGAATTTCATGCAGCTTGGCCAGCAGGAAGAGGTATCGATTGACTCTAAAAATTCTTTATCTTTTCATGATCTAGTGGCCATTTGGTTGGAGTATTTTCTTCAATAGGTCCAAAATGTTGCAATGTTTTTTGTGAAACCAAACTTCAGCAGTAAGCGCAAGCTACCTATTCATTCTTTGCTGCAAAAAAAATATAATTTTTTCATTTCTTCATCCCGCATAAAACAAGGTATGTTAAGAAATCCACTATTTGCGTGGCTCCATTGGAAATTCCATATTACTTGATCAATGGAATTTCACCTGATTAGTGTAGGGCCAATGTATAAAAATAAGTTGTCCAAATCAACATTTCATTTCAACATTCTATCTCAACGTTTTGTTTCAGTTTAGTAGTTCGGTTCTCAGTTTGGCATCCAGTATGGTTCAATTTTTAGGTATTATGACTCCATAGCCTAATGATGGGGTTCCAAGTTTGACATGGTTAATTTTAGGTCGCAGAAGGATGAAGGCATGTGGTCTACTATTCTTGGTGCTTTGCAGAATAGATCTTGTTGAACAGGAGATGAGGCTGAATAAAAACTCGACACTCATCTTTCAAGCATTTGATTTCTCTAAAACAGGTGATAAATAAATAATTTGCCTTGCTGAAATTTCCAAAGGAAAATAAGGTATGAGTCCCTACGCATCTTATAGTTCAAATAAAGTTTAAAATTCTTTTCAAAATGAATGTGAAGGAATTTTTTCTCATGATAATATTATCACCTGACCAAAAAATCAGAGATGTATAAAATTATAATTTGAAGTTTCATGTTGATGAATTCTAAAGCCATCTCTAAAATAAAAATAAAATGAATAAGCTCAAAGGAAGTTTGAACTAAATACACAAACTTGTGTTGGATTTGGATTTTTTTTAATTTAGATCCTTCAAAGCTGTGATTGGGTCATTTTTACCTATCCCCAAGTTCTTATCCAATTCATATTTTCTCTCTCTTTTCTTATTTTATTTTAGTCTTCATAGAAAGAAAGAAACTTATCTTGACCATGAAAACTCAAAAACATATTTTCAAAACAAGATTAGGTGAAAATCTTTATGTTCCTTTGATTTTAATTGAAAAAGTATGTCTAGGCTAATCCTAATAATTTTATCTCTGATATCAGATTTTAAACTGACAAACTCGCTCAAGGTTTATCCCTGAAATGATTGAAATTCCCCAAAAATTATCCTATAGGCGAAGGTGTACTGAAAATCGGAAGAAATTTAGTTTCAAAATATTCTTAAAATTGTTGGCAGACCTTCTTTTCAGTCCAAATATTTTAAACACATATCATCCCTTGTATGTTACATACAAATTGATTTCCCCCACTCCAAAATATCAAAATATAAGACAGATGGTGAAAGGTAATTCATAATTTGATTTCCCCCATCTTGTCCAAAAGAGATGATGAAAGGAAATTCGTATATCGATTACCCTCATCTCATTGAAATGAAAAAGTGTTAATTGAAGTGGTGAAAGGAAATTCAATGGGGGAAGTAGATAACTTCACCTGGGTACTGAACAGGCTCGCTCGAAGTGAAGAAATATCTATGATATCTGAAAGGCTGTCATACATATCTATATACCATACTCTGTTATCTAATTCTCTTTCCGATGATATTTACATCCTGAACGAACTAGGGATTCCCTAAATAAATATGTTACATCTGCTTAACCTTGAAGCAAACAAAGTCAGTCGAAGCCTGATATTTTAGTTAAAATTATTTTGATTATCTTAAACAATTCTAAAATTAGTTTTAGGAAAAGAAAATTTTAAATAGCCTAACTTGAGATCAATCATTAAGTATGTTTTGAAGGTTTTTGAGATTTGGTTAAGTTCATTTTTCTATGTATGATTAATTCTTAAATAAAACTGGAAAATGTTTTTCAAAAAGAAATAATGACTGCATTTACCCAATAAAGGAACTTGGTCTACTATTCTTTTGCACCTCACAGGGATCCACAATCCCCAGATGGAGCCTATTTTAGAACACGTATAATTTTGAGCTTTTGAACTTTAGATTTTGCCTCTTAGAAATATTTTTTTTTACCCAAAAAGAAAAAAACTTAGAGAATCGCCTTTTAATTTTAAAATAAATCCATTGGTTGTTGTTTATCAATAAGGTGCTTACAATATCTATCGTCGATGAGTTACTCTAATTTGATCGAACGATCCTAATGATCTCCGAAGTGTAGAAGCTGCCCGAGTTTTAAAAGAAAATCTTTAACGGCCGCTTCGGAGCTTCACACTTCCGGTATTACAACAAATCTAAACAAAAAAAACCCTGAAACTACGAAGTCCCGAAGATAATCACTTGTGATAAGTCCTAAAGGACTTACAAATGCATCATAGGACACATGTCCTTTAAATATTCTCTTGGGCTAACACATGGCACTTATTTTTTACATTTCTGTTGGATGATTCACATGTTTTCAAGTAACACATGGAACCTCTCTTTTCTTGACACGTCATAAAAAAATGACGTCATCTCTGCCATGTCACTCCAGGATTTTTAACAAATATCGAGTTCACAAACCATCGAAGTACTTAAGGCTAACTTAATGTTTAAAACATGATTAAATAAAACATAAAAGTGATTAATAAGAGATTAACGTCTTCATGAATTCGGCCTTCGGGAGATTTCTGCCCTCTCATATCCAAAAATTCCAAAAGCCGAACCATCAAAGTATTAATGCCATTTATGATTGATTAAGGTTAATGATTTCAATAAATATTGTGATTCACCAGGTAATAAATTCCATTAAGTTTTTAATAAATTCTTCATCAGTAGATCTATACGAAGAATGATAGACTTTGTGAATAAAGCTCTTCTAATTTCAAAATCATTTTACCATTTGCAATTAACATTTTTCATTTAGTGAAGAGCTTACAAAATCTCTTGTTACAGGTAGACTAATTTTATTTCCTTAAGGATTATGGCACCACGAAAAGTTGCAAGGAAGCTTGATGGATCAGATTTCAAAATGTAGCGAAACACTATACGCGTTTGGAAGCCTGATAAAATAGGAAAGGGACCAAATATGGTAGGGAAGGGCTAAATCTGGTAGGAAAGCCAAGCTGATCGGGTCCGAAGTATCGTGGATCGTGAGTTGTCAAGATCAACAACCGAGAGCGATTGCAGGGGGAAAAGTTACGCGGGGTTTAGTTTCGAAGGGCGGTCCCGCAATTTAAACCATAATTTTCTCTAGGGGGTACATGACATCACTAGGTGCATTGCGGGATGAAAGGCAGGTTACCTAAAAACCACTTCCTCGTGCCCCCCAAAAATAGAAAAGTATAAAGGGATTTTTAGTCATTTTTTTTTATTTGAACGTTGGACCGTTAGAATCCTGAATCGACACCTATCCTCTACCCACTCTACCTTTCACCCTACATCCTGTCACACCCTACATGCTCACGATACCGTCTACCTCACCACCTGCACTTCCCCTCTCTCTACACATCACTTACCTCGTCTATCCCTACCACCTACATTCTCGCATCCACTCATCCCACCTCCTTATTGGACACTTGTCCCCACGTCATCCTATTCGTGAATAGTTAGTCTTCCCTGTAACTATTAGCCATCCCATAATGAGCCAACACTGAGCTACCTGTCCAATTACCACCCCCATATCTTCAACTCCAATTCTTTATCCCAGTAAACACATTCGAAGGGATAGATGGAAAAGATAGTAAGCCAATGATTGTGGTGGCCTTAATGGACATGTGTACCAAGTTCAAAGAACAAAGGAAAACAAGTGCATCTACGAGAAAATGAAGGGATAGGTGAAGCGCCAACACATCAAATCAAAACTCAACAATATCTGCATGCTGTTATTTCATTCAGATTGTATTCTATTTTTAGGTAGATATTGTGGGAAGTCCGTTTTTAGTTGAGACAATTTTTGTATAAATAGATAGATTTTAGATCTATTCGAGGCAGCTTCTAGCCCAATATTGGCTGTTTCTTGCCGAATGTAAAAGATAAACATTTTTGAACATTAATACAAGTGCAGACATAGATTCTAAGTTCCATTCAATTTGAGTTATGTGTTTCCTTTGTGTTTCCATTTCTCCGAATTTCTTTCTGTAATTCTTGAAGAGTGAATGATTAAAATTTAGTAATAAATATACCATGATCATATTATATCATAATTTCATTCAGTAACAACTTTTCCTCTATTATTACTGTGAGTAAAACAAGACCTGTGATCTGTGTGAATTAATGCATTTTTATCTCCTTTTCAAGGGTGCATCTTCTACTGCAAACAAGGTGAGACTTATCTGTAATTGATACCTAACTTTGTTTTAACAATTTTGTAAACATTTTCTACATCATTTGACATTATAATTGTGACTCAAATAACGAGATACATCCCATGTACTATCTTATCATTAGTTTCATTTAAATATTATTTCTCATAAAACTGAAGGTAGAAAAATCACCCATAAAAACATTTCATTTAAAACCTTTGATGCATGACATTATTCTTTGAGCCTTAGAATCAATCTCAGGAACAACATCTTTTTGGTGCCACTACTAGGGATGGTTTTGAAGGTCTATATCTTCCCTGGGGTACGACAAAGCTTAGATATATTCTTTGATGGTGAATAAGGGATATACATTTAACTCGCTCTGATCATTCACCTGGTGACTCCTTGGTTCGAAGACTCCACATGATTCACTGGTGACTCCAATGGTTTCAATATGTCAAGTTCTTTCGCTGCTCGGATTTCCGCGAGGTTTGCTTCTTTGGAATTTACAAATGTTTTTGGTTTTCCAAATGCTATTCTTGATATTAAAGAATGAGGAGATTATCTTCCTAGTTTTAGAGAGGATAAAGATGATAATTCTGCACAACACTTGTTTGAGTTTCATAAGCTTATAGATCAACTAGATATTCATCATGAAGAGTTTTTGATGAAACTGTTCATGTTTAGTCTGGGAGGAGATGCTCGTCATTGGTACAAGTTTCTTCCTCCTTCCAACATCTCAACGTTAAAATAATTTCATGCTTCCTTCCATAAGTATTGCAAGAGGATCTATCCAATTGATCTTCTTTTTGAAGACTGTTGCAATTTAGATTTCATAGAACAAGATTGTAAAGATAATCAGTTTGCCGATGAAAAATTAGAACATGATAGAAATTGTGGTCAAATATATGAAGAAGAATTTGCAGAAAAACAAGATCTCCTTCAAACAGATCAGGAAAATTTATATGAAGAAGACTTTGAAGTAAATCAAGAAGAGGTTTCTTGTAGCAGTAAGAATGAAGACGACATGATTGCAAGTAAAAATGAATAAATCCTTGCAGACCCTCCAGTCTTTCAAGCAGATCAAATACAGGATGATGAATCTTCTACTCATCTACATCCTTGCGAAGGCCAATGGCTTATTGAATACCATAAGAAATCAGCTCTTGGAGAAAATGATTTTGGTAATGATACTGACAATGGAAACGATACTCTAAGTGCACTTGTCATTGTACCAAATGTTCATAATAATTACTATCATGATAAAACTACTATTCTAAATTCTTATTTTGATCAAGCTGCTAGTATTCATTCATCATTATTAGATTTTCAAGAAATGGAGGTTTTTGAAAATCAAGGTTTAGAAATTTTACATAATCGTCATGTTTATGATGAGTATCCAAATAATGAAGAAGAGCGGATTTATTTCCTAGCATGCATGGAAACATACAATAGTTCTCCATTGTTTGATAACTATGAAGAATGTGATCTTGAAGTTGACGAGCAATAAATTATTTCTTTAGAGAGTTTTGTTCAACAGGAAAATTATCAGTTGCATTGTAAAAGAAATCAACGTGTGTATGATGGTGATAAAGATGATTCTTGGACAAGCGATAAAGGAGATACAGAGAGGTTAATGGAGCAGTTGATCTCTCCTTCCTGTTTATCAACTGATGAGAAACAGACTAGTGGGCCTCAATATGACATTCTCAAGCCAGAAAAATAAAATATTAGTAGTGGAGAAAGTGTGCAAAGGAATTTCATGCAGCTTGGCTAGCAGGAAGAGGTATTGGTTGACTCTGAAAAATCTTTATCTTTTCATGATCCAATGGTTGTTTGGTTGGACTATTTTCTTCGAGAGGTCCAAAATGTTGTAACATTTTTTGTGCAACCAAACTTCAATAGTAAGCACAAGCTACCTATTCATTCTTTTCTACAAAAAATTATTATTTTTTCATTCTTTCATCCAACATAAAACAAGGTATGTTAAGCAATCCACTATTTGCGTGGCTCCATTGGAAATTCCATATTACTTGATCAAAGATATTCCGTCTGATTAGTATAGGGATGATGTATATAAATAAGTTGTCCAAATCAACATTTCATTTCAAAATTCTAGTTCAGCGTTTTATTTCAGTTTAGTAGTTTAGATCTCAGTTTGGCATCCATTATAGTTCAATTTTTAGGCATTATGACTCCATAGCCCAATGACAGGGTTCAGAGTTTGACAGGGTTAATTTCAGGTTGCAGAAGGATGAAGGCACGTGGTCTACTGTTCTTGGTGCTTTGCAGAATAGATCTTGTTGAACAAGAGATGAGGCTTAATAAAAACTCGACACTCGTCTTTCAAGCATTTGATTTCTCTAAAAACAGGTGATAAATAAATAATATTCCTTGTTGAAATTTCAAAAGGAAAATAAGGTATGAGTCCCTACTCTTCTTATAGTTCAAATAAAGTTTAAAATTCTTTTTGAAATGAAGGTGAAGGAAGTTTTTCTCATGATAATATTATCACCTGACCAAAAAATCAGAGATGTATAAAATTATAATTTGAAGTGTCATGTTGATGAATTCTAAAGCCATCTCTAAAATAAAAATAAAATAAATATGCTCGAAGGAAGTGTGAACTAAATACACAAACTTGTGTTGGATTAGGATATTTTTTAATTTAGATCCTTCAAAGTTGTGATTGGGTCATTTTTACCTATCCCCATGTTCTTATCCACTTCAGATTTTCTCTCTCCTTTCTTATTTTCTTTTAGTCTTCATAGAAAGAAAGAAACTTATCTTGACCCTGAAAACTCAAAAATATATTTTCAAAACAAGATTAGGTGAAAATATTTATGTTCCTTTGATTTTAATTGAAAAAGTATGTCTAGGATAATCCTGATAATTTTAGCTCTGATATCAGATTTTAAAATGACAAACTCACTCAAGATTTATCCCTGAAATGATTGAAATTCCCAAAAAATTCTCCTATAGGTGAAGGTGTATTGAAAATCAGAAGAAAGTTAGTTTCATAATATTCTTAAAATTGTTGCAGACCTTCTTTTCAGTATAAATATTAATGACATTTATGATTGATTAAGGTTAATTTCAATCAAGATTGTGATTCACCAGGTAATAAATTCCATTAAGTCTTTAATAAATTCTTCGTCAGTAGATCTATACGAAGACCGATAGACTTTGTGAATAAATCTCTTCGAATCTCAAAATCATTTTACCATTTGCAATTAACAATTTTTCATTCAGTGAAGAGCTTACATGCTCTCTTGTTATAGGCAAACTAATTTTATTTCCTTAAGGATTATAGCGCCACAAAGAGTTGCAAGGAAGCTTGATGGATCAAATTTCAGAATCTAGCGGAACACTAAGCCGGTTTGGAAGCCTGATAAAATAGGAAAGGGACCAAATATGGCAGGGAAGGGCTAAATATGGTAGGAGCGCCAAGCTAATCAGGTACAAAGTATCGTGGAACATGATTTCTCGAGATCAACGACCGAGAGAGTTTGCGGGGGGAGAAGTTGCGCGAGGTTTAATTTCGAAGGGCGGTCCTGCAATTTAAACCGAGGTTTTCTCTTGGGGGTACGTTTCATCACCAGGTGCATTGCGGGATGAAAGGCGAGTTACCTCAAACCACTTCCTCCCGTCCCCGCAAAATAGAAAAGTATAAAGGGATTTTTAGTCATTTATTTTTATTTGAACATTGGATCGTTAGAATCCTGACTCCACACCTATCCTCCACCCACTCTACATTTCACCCTCCATCCTGTCACACCCTCCACGTTCCTGATACCGTCTACCTTACCACCTACACTTCCCCTCTCTCTACACGTCACTTACCCCGTCTATCCCTACCACCTACATTCTCGCATCCACTCATCCCACCTCCTTATTAGACACTTGTCCCCATGTCATCCTATTCGTGAACAATTAGTCTTCCCCGTAACTATTAGCCATCCCGTAACAAGCCAACACTGAGCTACTTGTCCAATTACCACCTCCATATCTTCAACTGCAATTCTTTATCCCAATAAACACATTCGAAGGGACAGATGGCAACACAATTAGATGGCAAAGAAAGTAAGCCAATGATTGTGGTGGCCTTAATGGACATGTGTACCCAGTTCAAAGAACAAAGGAAAACAAGTGCATCTGTGAGAAAATGAAGGGACAGATGAAGCGCCAACACATCAAATCAAAACTCAACAATATATGCATGTTGTTATTTCATTTAGATTGTATTCTATTTTTAGGCAGATATTGTGGGAAGTCCAAGAGTTTTCAGTTGAGACAATTTTTGTATAAATAGATAGATTTTAGATCTATCCAGGTGGATTCTAGCCCAATATTGGCTGCTTCTTGCCGAATGTAAAAGATATATATTTTTTAACATTGATACAAGTGCAGACAAAGATTCTAACTTTTGTTCAATTTGAGTTATGTGTTTACTCTGTGTTTCCATTTCTCCAAATTTCTTTCTGTAATTCTTGAAGAGTGAATGATTACAATTTAGTACTACATATACTGTGATCATATTATATAATAAGTTCATTCAGTAATAGTTTTTCCTTTGTTATTACTGTGAGTAAAACAAGACCTGTGATCTGTGTGAATTACTGCATTTTTATCTCCTTTTCAAGGGTGCATCTTCTACTTTTCTTCTACTGCAAACAAGGTGAGACTTATCTGTAAATTGATACCTGACTTTGTTTTAACAGCTTTTAAAATATTTTCTACATCACTTGACATTATAATTGTGACTCAGATAATGAGATACAAGCTTCGTACTGTCTTATCATTAGTTTCATTTAAAGATTATTTCTCAGAAAACTGAAGGTAGAAAAATCACTCATAAAAACATTTCATTTAAAACCTTTGATGCTTGACATTATTCTTTGAGCCTTAGAATCAATCTCAGGAAAAACAACGCCTTTAAAAATTAAATGGATATTGATTGGCACCATGATATAATAATTATGTGTTTGTTCATGCGTGTGGTTACTATTTTCACCATCAAAATTAATTGATAATTATTTTGCACCATGATATGTATGGATGGTCATGGGTGTAATTACTTCTTGTGCCATGAAAATGTTAATGAATACATGATTGAGCGAATGAATTCCCTTACGCCTTGGGTTATGCTGATGAATTAGGTGATTAGATTGCTTGTGTTTTGACTAATGTTGATGCTTAATGATTACGCTTTTAGATTACTCGCATGCATTGTAATAATGTTGATGTATGATTCCTAAGTAAATGCATTAATTGCACGAAATGAATGATGTTGATTTATGTTTAATCCGGTAATTAGGTCATGCACACACCTTGAAAATAATGTTGATTATTGTTGAATTCAATGATTGATTAATCATGTGCCTTGAAGTAAAGTAGATGTTTGCTTTTGAGCCTTGAAAATAAAATAAAGTTGATTACATTGCGCCTTAAATTATGTCGTTGTATGATTGATTTAGTAATTAAATTATCTTGCACCTTGGAATTTATGTGATGTTTGATTGGTTATTATAACACTATTGCACCATTGATTATCATTGATGTTGTTGATTTAGCTAGTTGGTTTTTGGAGTTGATTGTATTAGTGGGATGTAGACACCTCCTTGTTCCTCAGAACAATCGCTATCCATGAGACCTTAAATGGTCAAAATCAATCGGATCAATCATGGGCTTGAGCGTTGCTTATGTGTCTTGGAGGTCCCAACCTTGCAGGGTAGGTTGGGCAGGTAGTTTCTCTGTGTTATCTTTTTGTGGTGAGTTGTTCTTGCATCGCCATTTATGATACTTGTTGATTTTGTGTCATTATCTAATGCGATGATGTGTTAAGTATGTGTCATTACTAATTATGATTGATGCATTGGTTGCGTCGTTATGGATTATGAAGATGAGTCTCTTGTATTTATTTTAATTATGATGTCATTGATTAGGCGTTGCTATGAATCACGTGTTAACATTAATTATCTAATGCAAAAAAACAAAAAATACTTTTGTTCTTCGCTTTCCTAGTCGTAACAGAGGGGACGTTACATTTATGCAATCACATGAGAAATCCACTACTTTGTTATTAATACAGTTAGAAACATGTGGCAATGCATGGCCCTTTTGAGGCTTCATTCTTGTCTTATGATATATGGAATTCAACCTCTATAACTCTCTTACAAATAGTAGTATTACAACTTGTTGGGCTCCTAGGATGAAATCCACGAAAACCTCAACTTATCTTCCCTTAATATCCTAAGTGCCTCAATCTCTCATTCTCTTTGGAAATTTATCTTATCATTCATTGGTTTGTCTTCCCATCATTCCACCTTCCTCCTAACTTGGTTTCTAGTTTCTTGTAATGAATGCAATGATTCCACTCCTTGTGTTCATGATTCCATCTTGTAATTGATGTAACATTTACATTCCTTGATCCTATTGTGACATATTCATATCATTGATGATTCTCCCACATTAGACTCCCTGAGTAATTAAAAACTATGTCACATGCTTACATGTTATATTCACAATTCAATTAACATTGCAACTCTTTGTTTCTATTGCACCTTCTCTCTTCAAACTCACTGCTATTATCTAGATCCGATGTTGCAACACATATTTTTATACTACTACCATATTTTTCTCTCTTTCTTCATCACCACAAGAACTAATCATGTGATCATCATCCATGCATCACACACACAACTCAAATAAATTCATGTCCCAAAGAGACATTCTACTACCCTTTTTCATGCAGTGTACAAAGTTCCTTCAAATTTCGGTGTACCCAACCATTATTGCTAAAATACAAACAACATGGAATCACCTACTCAACATGTTATGCTTATCCTAACTTAATTAATCACAACCACAAATAGACTACATTATTTGAAAATTATGTCAATATATTCACTTATGCAGAATATAAAATTCTTGGAGACATACCTTCAATAGTCATCATCTTTACGTAGAACATCTACACTCGACTTGTAACACATTCGCTTGCATATTTCTTCATCTTCACTACTAGATTTGTAATACGCTCCTTCCCTCTTCAAACAACTTCTTCTTTGTCTTCAAAAACTTCTCTTTAGCCTCTCATGATTCTCAACACATATTTGTCTTAGCCTCTGCAACTCTCATCTATGCCTCCCAACATTGTTAACAGATCTGATACCACTTGATGCAGAGAAAGATTTATCCTCCTTGCAAATCAAAGAACACATTGATCCATTCCAACCTACACTCATAAAATAGAACAACACCCTAACTCCACACAAGATTACCTATCCAGACTCAATGCTCATGAACCCTCATAAATAGAATCACATGAACATATTAGACAATTCTCTCTACCAATACTAAGAAATATTATTTGTAATTATCCAACACTTATAGATCTAGTATCATCACTCAAATTCATCTTTTTATCTATGCAATCACATGGGATAACTGCTACTCTATTATTATTATAGTTACAAACACATGACAATGCATGGTTCCCCTTTGGGGCTTCATTATTATCTTATGATTTATGGAATTGAACCTCTATAACTCTCTTAAAAATAATGCTATTACAACTTGTTGGGATGCCATTCCAAAAGCCATAGCAACATCAACTCATCTTCACACCCAATCTACTAAGCATTTCAATTTGTCACTCTTTGGTAATTTAACTTATCATTGATTGTTTTGTCTTTCCATCATCATAACTTCCTCTCAATTGCTTCATTTTCAATTACATCTAATGATTGCAATGTTTCCACTCCTCATGTCCTTAGTTTCATCTTGTAATTGATGCAATGTTTCCATTCCTTCTTGTAGTTCTATTTTTTCCTAAATTTCCCTACTATCATATAAAAGTACTAGTCATCGTTCCTAGAACTCATGATTTTTCAACTTGCTATCATAATACCTTTTCATTATGCCCTTTTCCATAACTTGCTAAAATTGAGACTATACTAATGTTTGTTTTACTACTCTAGTTCTTCTTGCGGATTCTTCACGGATTTCTTTGTTTCCCATCATTTGTTTACTACTATCCTTAAAAAAGGAACCCAATATTATATTGTCATTATTGTTTCCTTTCCAAATACTATTTTGAATGGCGTGTGTCTGTAGCCTTTCCTCCATATAGTATGATGTTCCCATAAGGATTAATGCAATATATCCACATAGTTTGATATGTCCATAATGTTGCATACAATATATCCATTAGGTATGATCTCTTTAAATCACATACTTTGGTTAGTATAAAGACCAATACTTTGTTAGTTCTTTCATCTTGTTCATTTCCTCTTGGACAATAGGGATTACTTTTATGATATCACCTTGAAAGTATTCATTAAGATTCTATGATTTTGGTAGTAAAATGAATCCCTTTATTGTATGTAACTTGAATATAACACTTAAACCTATGGATAATTGATTCAAACAAAAACTTAGTTGTTACCTTTGATGTTGTCATTCTTATTTCCCTTTCTTCTATTCACTTAGTAAATAGGTCGGTTGCCACAATAATGTACTTAAAATGTGTCCCTTTAACTAGTACAAATGGTTTGATGAAGTCTATTCCTCAATTTTCACATTGTTGCATTCATGGTATGGGTTTTAACTCATTATAATCTGCATTTTTGGGTTTGTTTCCTACCATTTTTGCATTGTTCACACTTTCCTCACTTTATTGAAACAATCCTTAAATAATGTTTTCCACCATGCTCTTGCACATGACATATTTTGGGTTGTCCTATTGGTTGAGAAATGTCCTCTTGTTATCCCTTAATAGGCTTCTTCAACTAGTTGATCAATTTATGATGGTTGAACACATCTTCTCATGGTTCCATCCATACCTATTTTGTACAACTAGTTAGATAGTGTTTCAAATATAAGTGCCTTCTATATTAGAATTATTCTTTAAGAAACATTCATTTCTTGAGGTGCTTGTACATGTAGAAAATATATCACTTCCTCCAAGTATTGTGGTGCTAGTTGTACTTGAAATAGAATAGCATGAGGGAAATATGCTTGGGAGGTGGTGTTAGTTGTACATTTATATTCTTGGGAGGTGGTCCATCCCTACGTGGGCTCTGAATTAAAAAAAATTTGAATTCATATTCTCAAAAAATATTTAATGATCTATCCAGTCTACTTACTATAACATATTTACTCATAATGTACTTTAATGAATGGTGATCAATGGAGAAGTTAAAATTTTAGCTAGTATGTAATGTTTAAAATTCTACAATTCATATACCATACCTAATGATTCTCTTTATTTATTTATTTATTTCTATTGTGGTTCACAACACGAAGCTTGCTACGTCCACGGTAACCCCCCCTAAAATCCGAAGAACATAGGAGGGTCAAGTATTTCGAGAATATTTGGCTCACAAAGAGAAACTTGTCACATATATGAGACTCGAACCTGGGTGGGGAGGAGAAAACTCCCCACCCCAACCAATTGAGCACAACCACTTGATTAATGATTTTCTTTCTATTTGTTATAGTTATTTTATAATGTGGAAATTTTCATGCTTGTGTAGTATAACAAATAGTCCATCCCTTTCGCTCTAGGAAATGTTAGAATTTCTCTTATGGCTATCCCCGAGGCATCCACGTGAACACGGTAGGAATTTATTCAATTAGGAAACATTAGTATTTATTAATTTATAATTTTGTGTTTCAAATCTTGTTTGGCCTTCTTTTATCCATTGAAATGGTGTTTTATTTACAATAACATGTCTATTGGGTAGGCTATTTTAGCATATCATTTAAAAAAAATCTATAGTATCCATTATGCCCCGAAAAGGATTTGAATTTTGATGGGTTGGTCAAGAGTTCAAGGTCTTTAATAACTTGAACTTTGTTCGAGTCTATCATGATACCTTATTTAGAGAATACATGCCCTAGAAATTTCCCAAAAGGTTGCAATAATTGGCATTTTTGTGTATTCAAATATACTCTTATTTCCTTGCAACTATTTATTGTCTCATCCTTAAATATGTTATATGGTTGTTTAGGTATCTAAAAAGTTCCCAATTGTCCAAGTATAACTCCAATGATTTGTGAATAAGAATCCATAAAATTGATACTATGATTCTTGAGAAACATGTTCTTGCATTAACAATTCGAAAGGACATTCTTCTATATGAAAATGCTCTCATTATGTTGCAAAGGTGTTAAGAGGTTGATCCTTTTCTCTTATATAGAATTAATTGTACCCTAAGTAACCATATAGAAATGAGTAAATATCCTTAATTGGGACGACTTCCAGTATTTCCTTGGAAAGGAGGCTTGAAATGGGTCTTTAATTGTGATTTGTTTAATTTCTCGAGGTCTATGCATATACTAATTTTACCACGTTTTTTTGTTTTCCACCACATATTGGTGAAAGCCAATCACTTTCCTCAATGTGGTATATTACTCCTAAATCCAATAATTTCTTTGGTTCTTCTTATACTTTTGGTTTATACCCTAGATTTATTTTGTTGGGTCTTTGCCTTACTAGTTTTGCATTTGGTTGTAGTTCAATCTTTAGTTCTCCAAATTATTTTGGTATTTATTTAAAGTCATGATATCTGTATGAAAATACATCTCAAACTATATATACAAAGATTTTTCTTTTTCTTTTGTTTTATCATCCTAGGAATTTCCTATCTCCATGTATTTTGGTCCTCCTCTTCTTTGGCTACATTGATCTTTGTGTTATTACTTCCATCTGCATTCATTTTTTACTTATATGTAAGTTTCAAGTTGATCTTCCCGCTTCTAAATTTTTCCTTTGTATATTGTACTCGAATAGGTTGTTCTTTTTCTTCTGTTTATAAATGAAAACCAAATTTTATGATAGATTGAAGATTATTGGTTGAGTTGTGACTCAAGGGTTTACAAGTATGGAGAGATTTCTCAATTTTGGTGATTATTGCAAGCAAAGGGAGCTTCTAGAATTGTCCCTTGGGGATAATATTGATTATAAATTTTGTACATTTGTGGAGAGATCAATCATGGATGTGATAGATAGTGTAATAGTGAGATATTGGTGATCTTGTGCATTTGTATTTATGGTGGAAGAATCGATTATTGATTCCAATCTTGTAGCTAATGGGAATAGTAATATATACTAGTGACTGGATTGTTGGATTCTATCGGACAAAGGGAGTTGGATGTGAAGTCTCTTACTTCAATATTTTCTTCATAAGAGTGAAGTGATGTTATTTATGTTTTTGCTTCAATTTGCAAAAGTTTTGAGGTGCATGAGAGGGATTCTCATGCTCACAGATTGATGATGACCCTTTATGAGTTGTTGTTACTCTTCCTAGGATCTTGTATTTTAGCATTAATGAGTTGATATGTATGTATATTATCTTTTACTTTTGATAGATCTGATCTACTTGTATTGGTATTATTGGAGATGTGATTATCTTTGTAGAAATTCCTGATCAAATCTTGAGGTGGTGCCAAAATAATTTTTGGCTGTGATGATGAATTTAGGGATGTTGGAGTTTGACAATTTGTTATTAATGTCTTGCTTGTTTTAGATTTATTTCATAGTTCAACATAAATAATTCATCCAATATTATGTTCCTTTATTTTCACAGATGGTCATTATTATAATTTTGGAGCCCCTAAAAAGGAGAAGAAGGGATAACTTGGTTTGGTGGTGTAAACCAAGTGGATTTTTTGTATTCTTCTTGCATGTTCACCATCTAGAGAATGAGTTGTAGATTTTCTTGGTTCATTTCTCGGAGAGAGAGACACCTTTGTGAGTAGTGATTACTTGGAGTTTTAGGTGTACAGAGTTGTACTTGTGGATATGACTCTTCCATAGTAGGTATGATGTTTATCACGATGGAGGAGTATCCTTTCAAATTTGTGGAGGCACTAGAGTTCTAGGTTGGAAATTCATATGGAGTTGATTGGGACAATTTTCTTGTAAAGAGTGTGTTATCTTTTGTAGTTACTACAAAAGTATTTTCACCTTGCTACGAGATCTCTAGGATCTCCTAGCCCCTTTGTTATGCTTCATGGACATATGGATGGCTCGGTTAGTGTGGATACTTGACCTTGGATAGAGTGTTAACATAGAACCCTTACCTAGGAGGTTGTTACCCCTATCAACATGATGCTTGATCCATTAGGTGCATACAATGAGGGAGTTAGTTGCTCGATTGTGGGACGTACCTACCTAGGAGGAGGATCATTGGGCACTTGGAGAAGGCCATTTAGCTTGGATCTTGGGACCATGATATATATGCCTTGGATTTTGGACAATACATGACTTGATGACGCTTAGGTTGAGGAGAATACTTCATGGATATTGGTGATGGACCTAAACACATATGTTGAGGAGGAGCATCAAATATTTATGACCACATTGACAAACATGAGAGTAGCATTGGGCACATGAGAGGACATATGGAACATAGTTAGATGAGGAGTGCCTTACATGAGGATAATTGAATGGTGGACCACCATGGAACATGGATAATTGGACCAACAACCTTTTGGAGAGTGCATCATCTTGGTGGGGGGGTGTTGAGCCCAAGGAGGATCATTCTTGGAGGGTGTTTCATCTTGGGGGTTGGATAGACCCTATTTTGACACCCGCACACTTGTATTTTAGATCACTCCATACTTGTATGGACTTATGCCATTGTTTTATGTTTTATGAGGAAACCATAGAAGCATGATGTTAAGGTTCATGAGGGAACCCTAGGAGAAGATAAGGGAAAACATAGACATCTTAAATGTTTTTAGAGACATTTCTCTCGTGTGATGCTACAATTTTCTCTTATGATGATAGGGTTTCTTCCATGCATGTAAAACTTAGATAAAAAACATGATGTTGGGGATGATGATAATTGTTATGGATATTGTTGTAGCAGTAGTGTTTGTACCCTACTAGAAGACATGGAGAGATAAGATAACACCTTGCATGGTTTGGAGCCTTTTTCTTGTCGGATGTGAGGCTAGGGAAATATCACAGAGAGAATTTCTTGATGATTATTAAGCTTGCCGTGATGCCTTTCTTGAAAGAAGTCTCAATTATTATATCCTTAGTGTTCCACAAATGTGTTTTTGCTTATGTTGATGTAAGAGTTGAAGACCCAATGCTTGAAGATTCAAACCCTAGGATGTACATGTAGATTTGGAGGCTAGCACTAAAGTTGTATTGACATGTAATTGTGTGATGCAATATAGTTGGGGTTTGTAAACCCTAATGGGAGACAATAGTGCTATTGTGGAGAGATTGTGCGATACAATATTATTGTATGTGCCAGGGAGGACTTGTTGGTTTGATGCTAGCATGTAGAAGATTTTTGGTGGAGTGACCAACTTTTTTTGGGAGCGATTCCTATCTAGGAGGAGTTGGTGGCTAGGGTTTTATTATGGTTTCCACAGCCAAGGTTTGGAGAGCTTGACTTGTACAAAATTTGTGATAAAGTTGTGGTTTGTACTTGTACTTCATCCTTTTTATAGATAAGAAGTTTCTAGTTGTCTAATATCATGTACTTGCACATTTTATCCACAACTTATGTTAACTTCTTGATTGAGTATATTTCATCTCTTATTGCACATGCTAATTTGACATAACATTTAGTTAAATTGGTTAAGTAATTTAACACATATCTAGAAGATAAAGA
>ML805999.1:304009-319626 GCA_009831015.1 Picea engelmannii | reverse complement strand
ATGTACTATCTTATCATTAGTTTCATTTAAATATTATTTCTCATAAAACTGAAGGTAGAAAAATCACCCATAAAAACATTTCATTTAAAACCTTTGATGCATGACATTATTCTTTGAGCCTTAGAATCAATCTCAGGAACAACATCTTTTTGGTGCCACTACTAGGGATGGTTTTGAAGGTCTATATCTTCCCTGGGGTACGACAAAGCTTAGATATATTCTTTGATGGTGAATAAGGGATATACATTTAACTCGCTCTGATCATTCACCTGGTGACTCCTTGGTTCGAAGACTCCACATGATTCACTGGTGACTCCAATGGTTTCAATATGTCAAGTTCTTTCGCTGCTCGGATTTCCGCGAGGTTTGCTTCTTTGGAATTTACAAATGTTTTTGGTTTTCCAAATGCTATTCTTGATATTAAAGAATGAGGAGATTATCTTCCTAGTTTTAGAGAGGATAAAGATGATAATTCTGCACAACACTTGTTTGAGTTTCATAAGCTTATAGATCAACTAGATATTCATCATGAAGAGTTTTTGATGAAACTGTTCATGTTTAGTCTGGGAGGAGATGCTCGTCATTGGTACAAGTTTCTTCCTCCTTCCAACATCTCAACGTTAAAATAATTTCATGCTTCCTTCCATAAGTATTGCAAGAGGATCTATCCAATTGATCTTCTTTTTGAAGACTGTTGCAATTTAGATTTCATAGAACAAGATTGTAAAGATAATCAGTTTGCCGATGAAAAATTAGAACATGATAGAAATTGTGGTCAAATATATGAAGAAGAATTTGCAGAAAAACAAGATCTCCTTCAAACAGATCAGGAAAATTTATATGAAGAAGACTTTGAAGTAAATCAAGAAGAGGTTTCTTGTAGCAGTAAGAATGAAGACGACATGATTGCAAGTAAAAATGAATAAATCCTTGCAGACCCTCCAGTCTTTCAAGCAGATCAAATACAGGATGATGAATCTTCTACTCATCTACATCCTTGCGAAGGCCAATGGCTTATTGAATACCATAAGAAATCAGCTCTTGGAGAAAATGATTTTGGTAATGATACTGACAATGGAAACGATACTCTAAGTGCACTTGTCATTGTACCAAATGTTCATAATAATTACTATCATGATAAAACTACTATTCTAAATTCTTATTTTGATCAAGCTGCTAGTATTCATTCATCATTATTAGATTTTCAAGAAATGGAGGTTTTTGAAAATCAAGGTTTAGAAATTTTACATAATCGTCATGTTTATGATGAGTATCCAAATAATGAAGAAGAGCGGATTTATTTCCTAGCATGCATGGAAACATACAATAGTTCTCCATTGTTTGATAACTATGAAGAATGTGATCTTGAAGTTGACGAGCAATAAATTATTTCTTTAGAGAGTTTTGTTCAACAGGAAAATTATCAGTTGCATTGTAAAAGAAATCAACGTGTGTATGATGGTGATAAAGATGATTCTTGGACAAGCGATAAAGGAGATACAGAGAGGTTAATGGAGCAGTTGATCTCTCCTTCCTGTTTATCAACTGATGAGAAACAGACTAGTGGGCCTCAATATGACATTCTCAAGCCAGAAAAATAAAATATTAGTAGTGGAGAAAGTGTGCAAAGGAATTTCATGCAGCTTGGCTAGCAGGAAGAGGTATTGGTTGACTCTGAAAAATCTTTATCTTTTCATGATCCAATGGTTGTTTGGTTGGACTATTTTCTTCGAGAGGTCCAAAATGTTGTAACATTTTTTGTGCAACCAAACTTCAATAGTAAGCACAAGCTACCTATTCATTCTTTTCTACAAAAAATTATTATTTTTTCATTCTTTCATCCAACATAAAACAAGGTATGTTAAGCAATCCACTATTTGCGTGGCTCCATTGGAAATTCCATATTACTTGATCAAAGATATTCCGTCTGATTAGTATAGGGATGATGTATATAAATAAGTTGTCCAAATCAACATTTCATTTCAAAATTCTAGTTCAGCGTTTTATTTCAGTTTAGTAGTTTAGATCTCAGTTTGGCATCCATTATAGTTCAATTTTTAGGCATTATGACTCCATAGCCCAATGACAGGGTTCAGAGTTTGACAGGGTTAATTTCAGGTTGCAGAAGGATGAAGGCACGTGGTCTACTGTTCTTGGTGCTTTGCAGAATAGATCTTGTTGAACAAGAGATGAGGCTTAATAAAAACTCGACACTCGTCTTTCAAGCATTTGATTTCTCTAAAAACAGGTGATAAATAAATAATATTCCTTGTTGAAATTTCAAAAGGAAAATAAGGTATGAGTCCCTACTCTTCTTATAGTTCAAATAAAGTTTAAAATTCTTTTTGAAATGAAGGTGAAGGAAGTTTTTCTCATGATAATATTATCACCTGACCAAAAAATCAGAGATGTATAAAATTATAATTTGAAGTGTCATGTTGATGAATTCTAAAGCCATCTCTAAAATAAAAATAAAATAAATATGCTCGAAGGAAGTGTGAACTAAATACACAAACTTGTGTTGGATTAGGATATTTTTTAATTTAGATCCTTCAAAGTTGTGATTGGGTCATTTTTACCTATCCCCATGTTCTTATCCACTTCAGATTTTCTCTCTCCTTTCTTATTTTCTTTTAGTCTTCATAGAAAGAAAGAAACTTATCTTGACCCTGAAAACTCAAAAATATATTTTCAAAACAAGATTAGGTGAAAATATTTATGTTCCTTTGATTTTAATTGAAAAAGTATGTCTAGGATAATCCTGATAATTTTAGCTCTGATATCAGATTTTAAAATGACAAACTCACTCAAGATTTATCCCTGAAATGATTGAAATTCCCAAAAAATTCTCCTATAGGTGAAGGTGTATTGAAAATCAGAAGAAAGTTAGTTTCATAATATTCTTAAAATTGTTGCAGACCTTCTTTTCAGTATAAATATTAATGACATTTATGATTGATTAAGGTTAATTTCAATCAAGATTGTGATTCACCAGGTAATAAATTCCATTAAGTCTTTAATAAATTCTTCGTCAGTAGATCTATACGAAGACCGATAGACTTTGTGAATAAATCTCTTCGAATCTCAAAATCATTTTACCATTTGCAATTAACAATTTTTCATTCAGTGAAGAGCTTACATGCTCTCTTGTTATAGGCAAACTAATTTTATTTCCTTAAGGATTATAGCGCCACAAAGAGTTGCAAGGAAGCTTGATGGATCAAATTTCAGAATCTAGCGGAACACTAAGCCGGTTTGGAAGCCTGATAAAATAGGAAAGGGACCAAATATGGCAGGGAAGGGCTAAATATGGTAGGAGCGCCAAGCTAATCAGGTACAAAGTATCGTGGAACATGATTTCTCGAGATCAACGACCGAGAGAGTTTGCGGGGGGAGAAGTTGCGCGAGGTTTAATTTCGAAGGGCGGTCCTGCAATTTAAACCGAGGTTTTCTCTTGGGGGTACGTTTCATCACCAGGTGCATTGCGGGATGAAAGGCGAGTTACCTCAAACCACTTCCTCCCGTCCCCGCAAAATAGAAAAGTATAAAGGGATTTTTAGTCATTTATTTTTATTTGAACATTGGATCGTTAGAATCCTGACTCCACACCTATCCTCCACCCACTCTACATTTCACCCTCCATCCTGTCACACCCTCCACGTTCCTGATACCGTCTACCTTACCACCTACACTTCCCCTCTCTCTACACGTCACTTACCCCGTCTATCCCTACCACCTACATTCTCGCATCCACTCATCCCACCTCCTTATTAGACACTTGTCCCCATGTCATCCTATTCGTGAACAATTAGTCTTCCCCGTAACTATTAGCCATCCCGTAACAAGCCAACACTGAGCTACTTGTCCAATTACCACCTCCATATCTTCAACTGCAATTCTTTATCCCAATAAACACATTCGAAGGGACAGATGGCAACACAATTAGATGGCAAAGAAAGTAAGCCAATGATTGTGGTGGCCTTAATGGACATGTGTACCCAGTTCAAAGAACAAAGGAAAACAAGTGCATCTGTGAGAAAATGAAGGGACAGATGAAGCGCCAACACATCAAATCAAAACTCAACAATATATGCATGTTGTTATTTCATTTAGATTGTATTCTATTTTTAGGCAGATATTGTGGGAAGTCCAAGAGTTTTCAGTTGAGACAATTTTTGTATAAATAGATAGATTTTAGATCTATCCAGGTGGATTCTAGCCCAATATTGGCTGCTTCTTGCCGAATGTAAAAGATATATATTTTTTAACATTGATACAAGTGCAGACAAAGATTCTAACTTTTGTTCAATTTGAGTTATGTGTTTACTCTGTGTTTCCATTTCTCCAAATTTCTTTCTGTAATTCTTGAAGAGTGAATGATTACAATTTAGTACTACATATACTGTGATCATATTATATAATAAGTTCATTCAGTAATAGTTTTTCCTTTGTTATTACTGTGAGTAAAACAAGACCTGTGATCTGTGTGAATTACTGCATTTTTATCTCCTTTTCAAGGGTGCATCTTCTACTTTTCTTCTACTGCAAACAAGGTGAGACTTATCTGTAAATTGATACCTGACTTTGTTTTAACAGCTTTTAAAATATTTTCTACATCACTTGACATTATAATTGTGACTCAGATAATGAGATACAAGCTTCGTACTGTCTTATCATTAGTTTCATTTAAAGATTATTTCTCAGAAAACTGAAGGTAGAAAAATCACTCATAAAAACATTTCATTTAAAACCTTTGATGCTTGACATTATTCTTTGAGCCTTAGAATCAATCTCAGGAAAAACAACGCCTTTAAAAATTAAATGGATATTGATTGGCACCATGATATAATAATTATGTGTTTGTTCATGCGTGTGGTTACTATTTTCACCATCAAAATTAATTGATAATTATTTTGCACCATGATATGTATGGATGGTCATGGGTGTAATTACTTCTTGTGCCATGAAAATGTTAATGAATACATGATTGAGCGAATGAATTCCCTTACGCCTTGGGTTATGCTGATGAATTAGGTGATTAGATTGCTTGTGTTTTGACTAATGTTGATGCTTAATGATTACGCTTTTAGATTACTCGCATGCATTGTAATAATGTTGATGTATGATTCCTAAGTAAATGCATTAATTGCACGAAATGAATGATGTTGATTTATGTTTAATCCGGTAATTAGGTCATGCACACACCTTGAAAATAATGTTGATTATTGTTGAATTCAATGATTGATTAATCATGTGCCTTGAAGTAAAGTAGATGTTTGCTTTTGAGCCTTGAAAATAAAATAAAGTTGATTACATTGCGCCTTAAATTATGTCGTTGTATGATTGATTTAGTAATTAAATTATCTTGCACCTTGGAATTTATGTGATGTTTGATTGGTTATTATAACACTATTGCACCATTGATTATCATTGATGTTGTTGATTTAGCTAGTTGGTTTTTGGAGTTGATTGTATTAGTGGGATGTAGACACCTCCTTGTTCCTCAGAACAATCGCTATCCATGAGACCTTAAATGGTCAAAATCAATCGGATCAATCATGGGCTTGAGCGTTGCTTATGTGTCTTGGAGGTCCCAACCTTGCAGGGTAGGTTGGGCAGGTAGTTTCTCTGTGTTATCTTTTTGTGGTGAGTTGTTCTTGCATCGCCATTTATGATACTTGTTGATTTTGTGTCATTATCTAATGCGATGATGTGTTAAGTATGTGTCATTACTAATTATGATTGATGCATTGGTTGCGTCGTTATGGATTATGAAGATGAGTCTCTTGTATTTATTTTAATTATGATGTCATTGATTAGGCGTTGCTATGAATCACGTGTTAACATTAATTATCTAATGCAAAAAAACAAAAAATACTTTTGTTCTTCGCTTTCCTAGTCGTAACAGAGGGGACGTTACATTTATGCAATCACATGAGAAATCCACTACTTTGTTATTAATACAGTTAGAAACATGTGGCAATGCATGGCCCTTTTGAGGCTTCATTCTTGTCTTATGATATATGGAATTCAACCTCTATAACTCTCTTACAAATAGTAGTATTACAACTTGTTGGGCTCCTAGGATGAAATCCACGAAAACCTCAACTTATCTTCCCTTAATATCCTAAGTGCCTCAATCTCTCATTCTCTTTGGAAATTTATCTTATCATTCATTGGTTTGTCTTCCCATCATTCCACCTTCCTCCTAACTTGGTTTCTAGTTTCTTGTAATGAATGCAATGATTCCACTCCTTGTGTTCATGATTCCATCTTGTAATTGATGTAACATTTACATTCCTTGATCCTATTGTGACATATTCATATCATTGATGATTCTCCCACATTAGACTCCCTGAGTAATTAAAAACTATGTCACATGCTTACATGTTATATTCACAATTCAATTAACATTGCAACTCTTTGTTTCTATTGCACCTTCTCTCTTCAAACTCACTGCTATTATCTAGATCCGATGTTGCAACACATATTTTTATACTACTACCATATTTTTCTCTCTTTCTTCATCACCACAAGAACTAATCATGTGATCATCATCCATGCATCACACACACAACTCAAATAAATTCATGTCCCAAAGAGACATTCTACTACCCTTTTTCATGCAGTGTACAAAGTTCCTTCAAATTTCGGTGTACCCAACCATTATTGCTAAAATACAAACAACATGGAATCACCTACTCAACATGTTATGCTTATCCTAACTTAATTAATCACAACCACAAATAGACTACATTATTTGAAAATTATGTCAATATATTCACTTATGCAGAATATAAAATTCTTGGAGACATACCTTCAATAGTCATCATCTTTACGTAGAACATCTACACTCGACTTGTAACACATTCGCTTGCATATTTCTTCATCTTCACTACTAGATTTGTAATACGCTCCTTCCCTCTTCAAACAACTTCTTCTTTGTCTTCAAAAACTTCTCTTTAGCCTCTCATGATTCTCAACACATATTTGTCTTAGCCTCTGCAACTCTCATCTATGCCTCCCAACATTGTTAACAGATCTGATACCACTTGATGCAGAGAAAGATTTATCCTCCTTGCAAATCAAAGAACACATTGATCCATTCCAACCTACACTCATAAAATAGAACAACACCCTAACTCCACACAAGATTACCTATCCAGACTCAATGCTCATGAACCCTCATAAATAGAATCACATGAACATATTAGACAATTCTCTCTACCAATACTAAGAAATATTATTTGTAATTATCCAACACTTATAGATCTAGTATCATCACTCAAATTCATCTTTTTATCTATGCAATCACATGGGATAACTGCTACTCTATTATTATTATAGTTACAAACACATGACAATGCATGGTTCCCCTTTGGGGCTTCATTATTATCTTATGATTTATGGAATTGAACCTCTATAACTCTCTTAAAAATAATGCTATTACAACTTGTTGGGATGCCATTCCAAAAGCCATAGCAACATCAACTCATCTTCACACCCAATCTACTAAGCATTTCAATTTGTCACTCTTTGGTAATTTAACTTATCATTGATTGTTTTGTCTTTCCATCATCATAACTTCCTCTCAATTGCTTCATTTTCAATTACATCTAATGATTGCAATGTTTCCACTCCTCATGTCCTTAGTTTCATCTTGTAATTGATGCAATGTTTCCATTCCTTCTTGTAGTTCTATTTTTTCCTAAATTTCCCTACTATCATATAAAAGTACTAGTCATCGTTCCTAGAACTCATGATTTTTCAACTTGCTATCATAATACCTTTTCATTATGCCCTTTTCCATAACTTGCTAAAATTGAGACTATACTAATGTTTGTTTTACTACTCTAGTTCTTCTTGCGGATTCTTCACGGATTTCTTTGTTTCCCATCATTTGTTTACTACTATCCTTAAAAAAGGAACCCAATATTATATTGTCATTATTGTTTCCTTTCCAAATACTATTTTGAATGGCGTGTGTCTGTAGCCTTTCCTCCATATAGTATGATGTTCCCATAAGGATTAATGCAATATATCCACATAGTTTGATATGTCCATAATGTTGCATACAATATATCCATTAGGTATGATCTCTTTAAATCACATACTTTGGTTAGTATAAAGACCAATACTTTGTTAGTTCTTTCATCTTGTTCATTTCCTCTTGGACAATAGGGATTACTTTTATGATATCACCTTGAAAGTATTCATTAAGATTCTATGATTTTGGTAGTAAAATGAATCCCTTTATTGTATGTAACTTGAATATAACACTTAAACCTATGGATAATTGATTCAAACAAAAACTTAGTTGTTACCTTTGATGTTGTCATTCTTATTTCCCTTTCTTCTATTCACTTAGTAAATAGGTCGGTTGCCACAATAATGTACTTAAAATGTGTCCCTTTAACTAGTACAAATGGTTTGATGAAGTCTATTCCTCAATTTTCACATTGTTGCATTCATGGTATGGGTTTTAACTCATTATAATCTGCATTTTTGGGTTTGTTTCCTACCATTTTTGCATTGTTCACACTTTCCTCACTTTATTGAAACAATCCTTAAATAATGTTTTCCACCATGCTCTTGCACATGACATATTTTGGGTTGTCCTATTGGTTGAGAAATGTCCTCTTGTTATCCCTTAATAGGCTTCTTCAACTAGTTGATCAATTTATGATGGTTGAACACATCTTCTCATGGTTCCATCCATACCTATTTTGTACAACTAGTTAGATAGTGTTTCAAATATAAGTGCCTTCTATATTAGAATTATTCTTTAAGAAACATTCATTTCTTGAGGTGCTTGTACATGTAGAAAATATATCACTTCCTCCAAGTATTGTGGTGCTAGTTGTACTTGAAATAGAATAGCATGAGGGAAATATGCTTGGGAGGTGGTGTTAGTTGTACATTTATATTCTTGGGAGGTGGTCCATCCCTACGTGGGCTCTGAATTAAAAAAAATTTGAATTCATATTCTCAAAAAATATTTAATGATCTATCCAGTCTACTTACTATAACATATTTACTCATAATGTACTTTAATGAATGGTGATCAATGGAGAAGTTAAAATTTTAGCTAGTATGTAATGTTTAAAATTCTACAATTCATATACCATACCTAATGATTCTCTTTATTTATTTATTTATTTCTATTGTGGTTCACAACACGAAGCTTGCTACGTCCACGGTAACCCCCCCTAAAATCCGAAGAACATAGGAGGGTCAAGTATTTCGAGAATATTTGGCTCACAAAGAGAAACTTGTCACATATATGAGACTCGAACCTGGGTGGGGAGGAGAAAACTCCCCACCCCAACCAATTGAGCACAACCACTTGATTAATGATTTTCTTTCTATTTGTTATAGTTATTTTATAATGTGGAAATTTTCATGCTTGTGTAGTATAACAAATAGTCCATCCCTTTCGCTCTAGGAAATGTTAGAATTTCTCTTATGGCTATCCCCGAGGCATCCACGTGAACACGGTAGGAATTTATTCAATTAGGAAACATTAGTATTTATTAATTTATAATTTTGTGTTTCAAATCTTGTTTGGCCTTCTTTTATCCATTGAAATGGTGTTTTATTTACAATAACATGTCTATTGGGTAGGCTATTTTAGCATATCATTTAAAAAAAATCTATAGTATCCATTATGCCCCGAAAAGGATTTGAATTTTGATGGGTTGGTCAAGAGTTCAAGGTCTTTAATAACTTGAACTTTGTTCGAGTCTATCATGATACCTTATTTAGAGAATACATGCCCTAGAAATTTCCCAAAAGGTTGCAATAATTGGCATTTTTGTGTATTCAAATATACTCTTATTTCCTTGCAACTATTTATTGTCTCATCCTTAAATATGTTATATGGTTGTTTAGGTATCTAAAAAGTTCCCAATTGTCCAAGTATAACTCCAATGATTTGTGAATAAGAATCCATAAAATTGATACTATGATTCTTGAGAAACATGTTCTTGCATTAACAATTCGAAAGGACATTCTTCTATATGAAAATGCTCTCATTATGTTGCAAAGGTGTTAAGAGGTTGATCCTTTTCTCTTATATAGAATTAATTGTACCCTAAGTAACCATATAGAAATGAGTAAATATCCTTAATTGGGACGACTTCCAGTATTTCCTTGGAAAGGAGGCTTGAAATGGGTCTTTAATTGTGATTTGTTTAATTTCTCGAGGTCTATGCATATACTAATTTTACCACGTTTTTTTGTTTTCCACCACATATTGGTGAAAGCCAATCACTTTCCTCAATGTGGTATATTACTCCTAAATCCAATAATTTCTTTGGTTCTTCTTATACTTTTGGTTTATACCCTAGATTTATTTTGTTGGGTCTTTGCCTTACTAGTTTTGCATTTGGTTGTAGTTCAATCTTTAGTTCTCCAAATTATTTTGGTATTTATTTAAAGTCATGATATCTGTATGAAAATACATCTCAAACTATATATACAAAGATTTTTCTTTTTCTTTTGTTTTATCATCCTAGGAATTTCCTATCTCCATGTATTTTGGTCCTCCTCTTCTTTGGCTACATTGATCTTTGTGTTATTACTTCCATCTGCATTCATTTTTTACTTATATGTAAGTTTCAAGTTGATCTTCCCGCTTCTAAATTTTTCCTTTGTATATTGTACTCGAATAGGTTGTTCTTTTTCTTCTGTTTATAAATGAAAACCAAATTTTATGATAGATTGAAGATTATTGGTTGAGTTGTGACTCAAGGGTTTACAAGTATGGAGAGATTTCTCAATTTTGGTGATTATTGCAAGCAAAGGGAGCTTCTAGAATTGTCCCTTGGGGATAATATTGATTATAAATTTTGTACATTTGTGGAGAGATCAATCATGGATGTGATAGATAGTGTAATAGTGAGATATTGGTGATCTTGTGCATTTGTATTTATGGTGGAAGAATCGATTATTGATTCCAATCTTGTAGCTAATGGGAATAGTAATATATACTAGTGACTGGATTGTTGGATTCTATCGGACAAAGGGAGTTGGATGTGAAGTCTCTTACTTCAATATTTTCTTCATAAGAGTGAAGTGATGTTATTTATGTTTTTGCTTCAATTTGCAAAAGTTTTGAGGTGCATGAGAGGGATTCTCATGCTCACAGATTGATGATGACCCTTTATGAGTTGTTGTTACTCTTCCTAGGATCTTGTATTTTAGCATTAATGAGTTGATATGTATGTATATTATCTTTTACTTTTGATAGATCTGATCTACTTGTATTGGTATTATTGGAGATGTGATTATCTTTGTAGAAATTCCTGATCAAATCTTGAGGTGGTGCCAAAATAATTTTTGGCTGTGATGATGAATTTAGGGATGTTGGAGTTTGACAATTTGTTATTAATGTCTTGCTTGTTTTAGATTTATTTCATAGTTCAACATAAATAATTCATCCAATATTATGTTCCTTTATTTTCACAGATGGTCATTATTATAATTTTGGAGCCCCTAAAAAGGAGAAGAAGGGATAACTTGGTTTGGTGGTGTAAACCAAGTGGATTTTTTGTATTCTTCTTGCATGTTCACCATCTAGAGAATGAGTTGTAGATTTTCTTGGTTCATTTCTCGGAGAGAGAGACACCTTTGTGAGTAGTGATTACTTGGAGTTTTAGGTGTACAGAGTTGTACTTGTGGATATGACTCTTCCATAGTAGGTATGATGTTTATCACGATGGAGGAGTATCCTTTCAAATTTGTGGAGGCACTAGAGTTCTAGGTTGGAAATTCATATGGAGTTGATTGGGACAATTTTCTTGTAAAGAGTGTGTTATCTTTTGTAGTTACTACAAAAGTATTTTCACCTTGCTACGAGATCTCTAGGATCTCCTAGCCCCTTTGTTATGCTTCATGGACATATGGATGGCTCGGTTAGTGTGGATACTTGACCTTGGATAGAGTGTTAACATAGAACCCTTACCTAGGAGGTTGTTACCCCTATCAACATGATGCTTGATCCATTAGGTGCATACAATGAGGGAGTTAGTTGCTCGATTGTGGGACGTACCTACCTAGGAGGAGGATCATTGGGCACTTGGAGAAGGCCATTTAGCTTGGATCTTGGGACCATGATATATATGCCTTGGATTTTGGACAATACATGACTTGATGACGCTTAGGTTGAGGAGAATACTTCATGGATATTGGTGATGGACCTAAACACATATGTTGAGGAGGAGCATCAAATATTTATGACCACATTGACAAACATGAGAGTAGCATTGGGCACATGAGAGGACATATGGAACATAGTTAGATGAGGAGTGCCTTACATGAGGATAATTGAATGGTGGACCACCATGGAACATGGATAATTGGACCAACAACCTTTTGGAGAGTGCATCATCTTGGTGGGGGGGTGTTGAGCCCAAGGAGGATCATTCTTGGAGGGTGTTTCATCTTGGGGGTTGGATAGACCCTATTTTGACACCCGCACACTTGTATTTTAGATCACTCCATACTTGTATGGACTTATGCCATTGTTTTATGTTTTATGAGGAAACCATAGAAGCATGATGTTAAGGTTCATGAGGGAACCCTAGGAGAAGATAAGGGAAAACATAGACATCTTAAATGTTTTTAGAGACATTTCTCTCGTGTGATGCTACAATTTTCTCTTATGATGATAGGGTTTCTTCCATGCATGTAAAACTTAGATAAAAAACATGATGTTGGGGATGATGATAATTGTTATGGATATTGTTGTAGCAGTAGTGTTTGTACCCTACTAGAAGACATGGAGAGATAAGATAACACCTTGCATGGTTTGGAGCCTTTTTCTTGTCGGATGTGAGGCTAGGGAAATATCACAGAGAGAATTTCTTGATGATTATTAAGCTTGCCGTGATGCCTTTCTTGAAAGAAGTCTCAATTATTATATCCTTAGTGTTCCACAAATGTGTTTTTGCTTATGTTGATGTAAGAGTTGAAGACCCAATGCTTGAAGATTCAAACCCTAGGATGTACATGTAGATTTGGAGGCTAGCACTAAAGTTGTATTGACATGTAATTGTGTGATGCAATATAGTTGGGGTTTGTAAACCCTAATGGGAGACAATAGTGCTATTGTGGAGAGATTGTGCGATACAATATTATTGTATGTGCCAGGGAGGACTTGTTGGTTTGATGCTAGCATGTAGAAGATTTTTGGTGGAGTGACCAACTTTTTTTGGGAGCGATTCCTATCTAGGAGGAGTTGGTGGCTAGGGTTTTATTATGGTTTCCACAGCCAAGGTTTGGAGAGCTTGACTTGTACAAAATTTGTGATAAAGTTGTGGTTTGTACTTGTACTTCATCCTTTTTATAGATAAGAAGTTTCTAGTTGTCTAATATCATGTACTTGCACATTTTATCCACAACTTATGTTAACTTCTTGATTGAGTATATTTCATCTCTTATTGCACATGCTAATTTGACATAACATTTAGTTAAATTGGTTAAGTAATTTAACACATATCTAGAAGATAAAGAATGAATTGTCCACTATTATAATATTTTGTAATAAGACATTTTAGTTATTTTATATGCCTTGAAAAGTGTGCCCTAAGGGATATAGCATTATGGTATTGAATTATACTCATATGGATTATATTCTATTGAGTTGATGGTAAGTGAAAAATTACTTCTATAATCGAATATTTCAGAATATCCCTAAGGTTGAAATTTCACAGGGATTAGATTCAGGGAACCTCGAGTAAATAAGGTAAAATTTCATAATTGCATTAATTGTTTGATTCTCCAAATTTCTACAAGAAGACATGATTATAACACCTTTGAGATCAATGCAATGAGTGAAGGATGAAACACTTGTCATGGCCATATTATTACATGTAAATTAAAGTGAATTATCAATGGAAGACGTGGCTACCAAGTTTGAGAATTAAGTTTGTTGATTTAGTTTTTATTGATGTTAAGTTTATAAAAATTATTTTTTCATTTTAACGTATTAAGACATTAAATATTTTGTTATATATATCATTATATCATTACTTATTATATTTATGTAGTCACAAAGTTTATATTAGAATACAAGAGCAAATGATTAGATTGTTGAAAGAAAAGAATTGACATGCAACTATTTAGACCCAAACTCTAGAACATCCCTGAGATGATTTTTTGTTACATTAAAAAAATTGTGTTGAATTATGTTTATTTTATTCATTTGTAGGTTAATTTATTACTATTTTATTACTAAATTTGTATATGTAATAAATCACTCCACCCTCCAACCCATAGGAAAGGGTGATATATTCTTCATGGTTCACGAAAAGTGAACATTTCATTCGCAAGATTTGAACCATGGGTGGGAAGGATAACAATTTTTCCTCTCAAGCACCCAAGCTAGACCCAATTGTCTATTTCTATTTTATTACTTATATATATTTGTCTTTTTCATAAAAGATGTTGAAGAGGAAAACAAGTGGAGTACTAGAGACCTTTAAATGTTTCATTTAAAGAGCCAAGTTTGAAAGACAAAGAAGGAAATTTCTTGAAAAAATTCAACTCAATGATACCCTTGATCAATACATTTGGAATGGGATCAACACTATGCCACCATTCAATAAAGTGGTTACGAGATTCGTAAATGTTGAAATGCCACCACTTTGGAGATTTATGGTTTTCATTTAGAAACACAAACATAAATACTGCTATCAACCTTCGAGGGTAAAGTGAATTCAAGGAAACAACTTTATTGGTAAAAGATTTAAAGTGTATTTTTCAATATTTAAAGTTAGAAATAATTTTAATTATTTACAAGTTCATTGAATTCTTATTTATTTATATTATAGACATAAACCTAATATTTGTAGCTCCAATAGTGATCCATTTATGAGTGATATTGAAAGCATACATCTTTTATGTTGGACAAGATATGATACGTATGATCCTATTCTTATTGATGAAAAAGTTGGAGACAAACATAGTTAATTATTTGACTTACAATGTTGTGGTTAGAAAGCTAGCATATCATGAAAAAAGATTTGAATGGAGAGATTGTTAAAATTGATCAAAAGCAAAGAATTACTACTAAATCTCTTCTATATGAAATGCAAGAAGCTAGTTTGAAGAAATGATAATTTAGTGCATCACATGTGACAAAAATCTTAAAGGATCCTCAACAACTATCAAAAGAGTTGTTTGGAAAGAGCATTTTGAACAACTTGGAGAGATAAAAGACCCAATGGAAGAGCATAATGGTGTTGAAGAAGAAAGTCAAACTTGAAAATAAAAATGTACTTGTTGAAAATTATGAATTTGATATATTTTAATTATGTTTAAGATGTCAATGAAGAAAATGTTCAGAAATATTATTAATGATTTATATTTCTAATGATTTGGACTTTGATATTTTACATTAATGATAAATATCTATATAGTTATTTTATAATGAATCTTTTTAATATGTTATTTATTGTATTATCTAGTTTACTTTTTATCATTCATTTTTATGTGATTATTACTTCAAGGAAAATAGTTTTAAATTTGTTTATTTTATATATGAAATTTGTTAAAATATGTAAAAATTAAAAGAAATAAATTGTTATTATTATTATTATTGTTTTTTTTTTTTT
>ML805999.1:281294-303935 GCA_009831015.1 Picea engelmannii | reverse complement strand
AAACATATATATATATATATATATATATATTTTAAATATATATGTTTTTTTATTATAACTAATTTTTAATATTTTTTATTATAATTAGCTTTTAATGTATACATATTTTTCTAAATGTTTAAAATACATTATTATTTAGATACAACTATTAACTCTACACTAAAGAAAAGCTTAAAAATGTTAAAATGGAATATTTTAAATCATATTTAAAATGTATGAAATCCTAAATTAATTAAGAATACATAAATAGATGAAAACAACTTTTAAAAAATGATATACAACATTTTTAATAATGTTAAAAACAACAAATTTTAGGTTAAAAAATACATTTAAGTTTTTTTTGAAAAAACAAGAAAAAATGCTATTAAAATAGATAATTAAAAATGAAAAAAAATTATTATTATTTTTTTTCGATATTTTATAATTGAGAAGATTCAAAATTAAAAAAAAAAAAAAAACCTAAAAAAATAAGATGTTATTGGTAGCACCACTTTTTGAAATGGGGGTAAAACAACCACAAAATTCAACCTAAAAAAATGAAAACTTTGGGGGGTTCTCATCAAGTAGGTAACTATGCTACATGTCCTTGTACCTATCTAAGACATGTATTTGCTTAAATAAATTAATCTAGGGCATCAATGCACCCGAATCCATTTAACAACTCCCTCTCACAAGCAACAATCTACTTCATACACAGGTCTAGAAAAAATTGCAATGCATGATTCTAATACAGTCAAAGCAGTGCCACTACCAAAATACACAAATACATCTTTTTGGGTAAGGAAAGATACAATGGATGATGAGTTCCATTATTATAAACTAAATTTAAAAACCTAAACCATAAGTCGATTAATTTATCAAAACAATGGATGATGAAATGCTAAATCCACAAACACATCCATTTGAAAATTTTGAAAATTATAATAACAAGTACTAAATTATGTATCACTCAATCACATATATATTCTATATACATTTTATTTATTGAAAAAAATAAATTACAACAAAATAACTCAAAACTAAAATTATCTCACTCACTATATAACTTGAATACTCTACTTTTCTTTTATAGGTTAAGAAGAGGCTAGGGTTTACAATAATAGACCATCCCTATTATTTTCCTATAGATAAAACCCTAACAATAATTCCATCTAAACTAGTACACCTAACTTGTGTGCAAAGGTTACCTACAATAGAGCACCTCTTTCTTTGAACTTTGTGACCTATCTTAAATCTGGAAACTCTTTGTTATGCAACTTTCTTAAGTTTACAATATCAACTAATAAAAGATGGAAATTCTTTAGTAAAGGCCTATCTAAAAAACAACATAAACAAGTAAAAAAAAATTAAATTAGGGACTTAACTAGGGACACATATTGGGATGCAATTATGGATGTTTACAAGGTCACAATTATGGGTATGCATAAGGTTATAATGAAAATCACAATGGATGTTATTAGGGTTTCAAATATGGGTGTTCCTAGGGTCATAAATCTAGTTTCTATTAATGTATGTGACACAATGACCCAAATTACCACTTTAATAATGATCAATCCATGATATAAGAAAAAAAAAAAAAAAATTAACAAATTTAAAGTACATTATTTTGGTTGTAATTTAGAAGGAAAATTGGACATGGCATCTCCAAATTTCTTACCACCTTCATAATGATTAATTCATGATGTAAGACAATTTTTTTTTTTAACAAATTCAAAAGTACATTATTTTAGCTATAATTTAGAAAGAAAATTGGGTAACATCTTCAAATTGCTTTGCTTCTCTACTTTCTTAATAAGATAACAAATAAAGTTGAGTAAAGTGTTTGATAATGCACTCAATTTCCATTGAGTAACATTTATTCATTTTATGAAAATACACTCAAGTACTTAACATGAGAGGCATATATATATGTGACTTGCAAGTATTTAACTTAGTCCTTTCCACCTATGAATATAACTCATAACTCCATACTCAAAGACCAAAATAAATCCTTTGTTTGTGAATGTAAATGTACATAGAATAATGTTGGGTTCTTCTAATTGTGTAGTAGTAATACATCTTGATACATGTGAAGAGGTTTAAATGTTGTTTTTGTATTGGGTTAAAATTGTATTCCTTACAGTTGGATGGTACTGAGTGAATTTGTTTTGATAAATGGGTTTATTATCATATGATCTTGGATACAAGTGAGTGAGAAAAAGAAAACAAGTTACATTACAAGATTTAGAACTAGTACATTTCCTTCTTGAAACACCAGTCTTACCTAAGTATGTTTTGCATTTAATTAAAAAAACCATATGGTTAACTATGGAATCATTTTTACTAATTTGAAATTAAGCAAAGTGAGAAGATTGATAAAATTGATAAGCATGGTACGTGGAAAGCTAGTTGATAGTAGTGCATTTGTAGATGGTATATTATCTCAATATACTCTAACTCTCATCTTTGAACATTGCAAAGTCACAAAGAAAATTCTAAGATATGTTAAGGAACTTATGTTTTTTGGCCTCAAATATGGTGGATATTGAGATTCCATCTTATGGAACTTTATGGAAAAATGGATTTTAATCAAAAATAAAAATTCCACCTCTTTGATTAGAAGTTTATTGGATCTTAACACTGTGAATTTTCATTCTTAGGGAAGTTATGAAATAGAGTATAAAACAACGATGGAAAGAGTACAATATTTCACTTTCTAACAACCCAATCTTGTAGTGTACTTAGGGGGTAGTATGGGATACCTAGGGAGGTACCCAAAGGGAATAACAATATATAGGTAGTTATGTATGGATGTTATTTATAGAAAATAAGTCCCATGTAGTAGCGCGAAATAAATAAATGTAAGAAGGCTTACTAGAAGGTTCCACCTACTAGAATGTTCCTAGGAGGTAGATAATACTATAAAAAGTTGAAGCAATGTAAATTATGCACGATGAAGAATATTGTAATTATAACAAGCTTTGCTTGAGGAGTGATTTCCTTCCTTAAGGAATAATATATGGTGTTACCCTACCTCAAGGGTTTTATCTACATTCTTGAGTTCATTGCTTTGTCATCTAGCATGTTGATCTTATTCTTGAGTTGATTGCTATATTATATTTTTAGATTTATTGAGTACATAACAATTGGTATTAGAGATCTTGCTTGGGACATTCAAAAGCATACATCCATCCTAGTGAAATGTGAACATGGGGTCCAACTGCTTCCTTTCCACCTCATTCTCGATTCTTGTTGCTCCTTTAGTGCAATGGGGTAATTGTGCTATTATGATATCTCCATGCATTGTTTTCATTTCTCCATGTGTCTCTCGATTGGTTGACTTTATAGTGCCATGTTGTTCCATGACTCCATAATATGTTTCTTGATGCTCATGCCCTTTCCTTGATGATTAGTGTTTCTCCAAGTGGCGTGGCTTGAAATATATATCAATCTTAGCTCTTCGTTTTTCTAGCTTGGACTCTTCAACATGTTTTTCCTTTTAGTCATTGAGCTCCTTGGCTTCCTTTTTATGTCCTTCCTAGATATTTTCTTCATATTCTTTTGTATGCTCTACTTTTGATTCAACCTTGGATTCTGCAATTATTTTCCCTGTAAGAACTTCTTTAGGTGCCCCTATGGGACCTTCTTACTTACTAAGAGACATATCCTACAATGTGATTTTGTTTTTCTTGTACCAAAGTTTCATAAACTTCTTTTCCAAATTAATGTTAATTGTACCAATTTATTTCATCCAAGGATATCTAAGAATAACATCCACATCATTCATATCTATAGCATGGAAATCATAATGCAACACAAATTTATCCATGGTAACCTTCAAATCTTAAAAAAATTGAATAGTCTCACCCTCAATTGGTGTGCTTTAGATATGTTTTGTAAGAACTTCCAATTGCTTATCCAAGTTAATATTGATGAAACTATGTTGGAAACTAGGGTTAACATAAACAATAACCTTATCTTGTTGAATACATCCATTAACTCATAATAGAAAGGTTGTGCATGAAAAAAAACCTTTGGTGTTCTCTTTACTCTTCTTCCAAACATGAGACCACTTGTCTAAATACTTTTTCATATTCTTTATCTAAAATTTCCTTCATCTTTTCATGGTTAAGCAAACTCCACCATAAATCACCTTTAAATTAATATAGAGACAAATTTTCCAAATATTTGGCCATGAAGACTGCGTCTCTTTTATGTATTCTTCAGTACTAGGACCCTCATCTTTTCCTATAAAATACATAATTTTTGTGAAAACCCAAAAATAGAACCAGGGTTTTAAATAAAATCACTTACTTTTCAGTGGAGCTCCTTGATGCAACTAAATTAAAGTGGGAATAACTATTGCTATACTTCTCCATTTGGATATTATAACAACAACTATGAAATGCCACATTCAATCCGTGTCTACTAGCACTTGTTTGACTAAATTCCAACTACTCTATCAAAATATATATGATCTACAAATCACATGGTCGTCCTTAGAAAAACCCTAAAATAACTTATTTTAAATCAACGATATCTCCACTTGTCGAAATTCATTTTGGATGATTTTTTTTAATATGTTGTTTTGCATAGAGGAACTCAAATATCAAACTAGTTTCTTCAAAAATTTCAAAAATTAATCTGAAGTCCACTTTTTTTCCCTTGAAAAAACTTCAAAAAGAAAAAAAGAATCTTTCCTTTTTTTAGCCCAAGAAAGAGCTCTGATACTAATTGTTATGTACTCAATAAATATGAAAATATAATATAACAGTCAAATCAATAATAAGATCCACAAACTAGATAACAAAGCAATGAACTCAAGAATGTAGAGAAAACCCTTGAGGTAGGGTAACACCATATATTATTCCTTAAGGAAGAAAAACACTCCTCAAACAAATTTTGTTACTATCACAATATTCTTCACCATGCATCCTTTGCATTGTTTCTATTTTTTTAGTACTATCTACCTTGTAGGAACATTCTAGAGAAGGAGCATTCTAGTAGGTGGAACCTTCTAGTAAGATTTCTTACATTTATTTCTTTCACACTACTACATGGGCCTTATTTACTAGAAATGGCCTCAATACAAAGATACCTATATATTATTATTCCCCTTGGGTACCTCCCTAGGCACCCCTTATTACCTCCTAGGTACACTACAAATATTCTAGGCAATCCAAGGAGAAAACATACCAAATAAACTACATAAGTTTCATCCCTTTAGGGAAACTTATTCCACATAAACTATATATGAAAATTCACTTCTACAATAGTAACATAGAAGGTATAGAAGAAAAAAATTGTTGAATTATGTAAACCTAGCACCCGACAGATAATTATGAGCAAACCACAATTACTTAATTAATGCACAACTAGGTTACTCAACAATAAATTCAGCGGAAGCAAAAGTTATAAACCAAACACATTGCACAAATATATTCGGGTAAACAAGCCTTGGAAAAACCCTTGCGGGAAAACCAGATCTGTGATAATTTTATTTATATAAAATCAAGGCTCTCATTTTGGGATAATGTCCCTTCTGAGAAATACATTGCAACAATAGCCTAGCCCTCTTGGTTGCTATCTCCTTTATGCCTTTCCTCAGCTGCTAGCCCGACACACCTGAGTGATCACTCACTCTTTGTGTACAATCATTGTGTCTCCTCCTCTCACATAGGCTGTCTTTTATAACCTTGAGTTTTACCCTAAGTCCAAAACCCTAAATCTCCTAAAGTGATCAAGGACTAAGATCTAATCTCATGTTCACTTTAGATATGATGATTAGGAATTAATCTAATTAATAATGCCAAATAACTTAGCATTTAGTTAAATCATACTCACTTTATTACAAAAGTACAATCACTTACATAAAGTGAATCTCCTAAGTTTCTGAGAAGCATTTATGATGACTTCCACGTGTTAGACACTAACCAAAGTGGAAGTACATGTTCGATGCTACAAACATCAACACTCCCTCTTAGTGAGGAAGGTACTTCCACCACCCAAAGGTGGTTTTGTCTTCGCTATCAGATATGCTGCCATGGTTTCTCTCTAATCCATCTGATTGGATACTACCTATGAAACTAAAGATATACCTACAATATCGCTCAGATCCGTCTTCAAAAACTTTCACTGGCTTCCTGGATCCCTGCCTAGGACCCACTTTCCACTGCCCAAGATATGTTTGGACTACCCAAGCTTCATGTTTGCTTCCTGAACAATTCTAGGGCTACGTGGATGCTACTCGAAAAATTTTGGGCACTCCTGGCTACTTCCCGGGGCACCTGTTCATTTTCTAGGGGTTTCCCATACCTCTCTGTGTTGACCTGGCTATCATGAATCCTTGGTTGGACATGATATAATGACTTTTTTATGATAACCGGTGATGTACCTTTGTTGTACGATGATGATTGTCTTTTCCTAGGATCCCTCTGCGCCTTGTCGTCACCTCTGCCCAACCTCCACTTAATTCAACATCCAACTTGATCTCTATTGTCGGTGATCTCCTACTGGCACTCTACCGCTCAACTGTCAGTTGTCGTCTCAACACTCCATGTGCTTCCTGTATCTCCTCACTCCAGCCGCGTCTGCAGTCCCTTAATCGTACGACTATTTCATTGTTGTTGTCGCAACCTTACTCCTCGAAACGACTTATTTCCTATGTCTCCATTATACACACTCCATCCCATGTTCGATGTTGTTCCTTGTCTTCCAAACACTAGCCGAAAATGTTTTTTCCTCCTCTGTCACTTGCAACAGCTTCCGACGACTTCCTCCATGTACCAACCTATCTGTTGATTTTGTCGTTAGCTTCTCCATTGGATGCACCCTCTTTGGTAGTGCTTTCACTAATATAATATCCTGACCACCAATCTTCTCTCCTGGTGGCTCCTTTTTGTCCTTCGTCACCTCCCGAGAACTAGCGTCTACAACTACCAATAGTCGTCTTCAACTACTCAACTCCAACGGTTATTTTGTTATTTCTGTTTTCAGCGGTCTATCAACACCCGATCCGCCACACTGCAAAATATCCCAACTCTCACGACTGATCTCCGGTCGCAGCCCTCGACCACTGATCTCTGCTCATGGATCGTTACTCGCCCAGCCACACAGACACATAACTGATTCAACTGTACAATGTACGGATCTGTACGGCGACCGTACATACTTTTTTTTTTTCACTTACCTCGTAGCTAATACCACATCCTGCAAAATTTCTCTTTCAAACTACAAACTTCTTGCTACTACAAATTGATCTTGACAACCTGGTTTCCATTAGAGTCTCAACTCTAATACCATGTTGAATTATGTAAACCTAGCACCCACCATTGCGAGAAAAACACATTTTCTGAATTAATGCACAACTAGGTTACTCAAAGATAAATTCAGCAGAAGCAAAAATCAGAAACCAAACACATTTCACAAAGATATTCCGGTAAACAACCCCTGTAAAAACCCTTACAGGAAAACCACATCTGTGATGTTTTTATTTATATAAAATCAGGGCTCTTGTTTTGGGATAATGGCCCTTCTGAGAAATACATTGCAACAATAGCCTAGCCCTACTGGATGTTATCTCCTTGCTTCCTTTCCTTGGCCCCTGCCCCAACACACCTGAGTGCTCACTCACTCTTTGTGTACCATCACTATGTCTCCTCCTCTCACATAGGTTGTCTTTTATAACCTTGAGTTTTACCCTAAGTCCAAAACCCTAGATATCCTAAAATGATCAATGACTGAGATATAAGCTCACGTTCATTTAGATATGATGGTTAGGACTTAATCTAATTACTAATGCAAAATATCTTAGCATTTAATTAAATCAAACTCACTTTATTACAAAAGTGCATTCACTTACATAAATTGAATCTCCTAAGTTTCTGAGAGGCATTTATGACGACTTTCACATGCTAGACACAATCCAACGTGGAAGTACATGTTTGATGCTACAAACATCAATAAAAATAACCCTTAGATTCTCCAATAATGATGTCAAATAACTCAACACATTTCCCTTTTACTTATGTCAAATCATCAAGACATATATCGTTGTAAATAGAAATGCATGAAGAATATATATGGATGAAAATCAAATCTAGAAATTGCATAGGTTTTGGGTAGCTAAAAACATAATTAATATGATCAATATGAAGTACATGTACATACCATATCCTTCTATCCAGGCTAATACAAGTCCACTGGCTCTCCAAAACCATAGCTAGGAAAACAAGAAAACCCTAGCTCAACCAAGGAGCTCTAACATAAAAGAATCACTCCAACAAGTCCTCCAAAGAAAGATGCACACTTCTCTTCTTCTTCTTCACCAAATACACCTAGGTTTTATCACCAAATGCTAATATTCTTTCCTTCTTAGGGTAGAAACCCTAACCCTATAAATATCTAAGAAACCCCAACACTCCAAGACAAGATAGACCAAGTAGACCAAGTACATAAGAGGATCCAAGAGAGAAAAATAAGAGTGATCATCACCAACATATTCTTCAGAAGAGTAAATCCAAGAATATCATAGGGATGAAGTTCCAACAAACACATCTTCTATAGACTTCAGAACTCCTCCTAGGGTTCATGAGAAAACCCCAACGACTTCCTCCAAGAAGTTAAATACAAATAAAATAGTACATCGATAATGATGAATGAAAGGAACCTCTCCTTCCTCTATATATATGAGAAGTAAGGGAGGACAACAATACACTGAGAACATGTAGGCTAACACAAGTGAAGCACTCCATTATAAAGTACACATGTGATGCTCCAAGGCAATTCCATACACAATAATGTATCCAAGATGATGTAGCTATAGAAGGTAAGTACACATCTCTCCATAACAAGCCTCCATGGATTCCATCAATCCTCTTAAGAAATGTATTCCATTGGGTCAATTGTCCCTTGGAAAAGCATTGTGTCAACCAAGGCATTCTTGAGCCAACTCCAAGCCTCCAAATAGGAATCCAAGTAAACTTATGTTATTTAGCGCCTGATTCCTTACTCCGAAATTCACAATGCTCCTCCTCCCATGTAGGGTATTGTCCAAGCAAGTGATCCCTCCATGTGGCCACAATGAAGGGACTCCACCAAAATATAGACATAACTACAATTCTTAAGTGAAGAATACGAAGCCAACACCTAAATAAGGTCAAGGAATCACTAAGAAAACTTTCTACACCATGAAAATTTATCACAGACCATCTCTCATGTGTCAATCCATCTCAGAACATCCAGGGGTTGAACATGCACTATGAACCCCAAATATCATGAAGCATCACAAACATGGTGCAAACACTTTCAGAGTATTAATCCCAAAAGATAACACTCCCTCTTTATAAGGAAAATGTTTGCATTTAAACCTATCGACTCCCTCTACAACTCCACCAAACTTGCTACTTTCATATTTGTATTGGTTGCAGTCATAGAATTTGTGAAGTTTGGTTGAAACCTGCACAGAGAATCTAGCTAGCAACAATGAACACGAAGCTTTCAAAGTTGAGAGAAGAAGAGAAGAATTGGAGAGAGAATAAAGAATTGTATTAATACAAAATGAGAGAATGGAAAAATACACATCTCTACATGGATGAACTAACACATCATAGTAGTGATCTCTACAGAGATTTGGACACACACTGACATAAACAAGAGTGAACTAACATCGAGTCCTAGTTAATCGTCCATGCGGTCATCAATTAACTAGTCTAGACAAGTGGAGTGGAGAGAATATCATGCATGCACATGTGTTGCGCTCTCCAATCCTCAAGCATGTCAAGTGCTCCCTCTTGGTGATGATCCCAAGGTGAGCATGCAACACTTGGTGATAATACCGAGGTTTACATGCATGACTTAACTCCACTAGTCTAATTGACGTACAACTGAGTAATGACTGAAGTGGAGGTGACGTCCTCATTTAGGGGAGAATATTCTCATGTAGGGGAGAATATCTCTGACTAGGGGCACCCTCAACATAGACTAATAAACTTAGGAAAATAAATATTAGGTGGGTGTGTAATATCTCCAATACCCCCCCTAGACACTACTAGGGAGTACCCAATGAATGGGTCCCGACAAGAAGACATGTTGGGTACCCATTTTATAATGTATCTAAGTAAAATGAACATTGAAAAATAGGTAAAAGGGGAAAACCTCATGGGAAACCCCCCCTCAAAATACAATATTGAGAAAGGAAGACATATGCTAGGAAGCTATGTCCTTCACTCCAAAAAGTTCATACAGAAAGTGGAATTTTTTCTCAGTGAAAGTCTTCATGAAGATGTCAGTACTCTATTCAGAGGAAGGACAATACTGCAAGTCAATGATCTTATCATGAATTGACTCTATGATGTAATGCATGTGGATATCAATGTGTTTTGTTCTCTACCAATGCATCGGGTCTCTACAAAATTCCAGTGTGCTCTGATTGTCACACAGAATGACACTCAGTCGATGGAATTGGATACCAAGCTCAATGAGGAAGTTTTGTAGCCAAATTTATCGAATAGTAATGTTGACTGCTTCGTTGTACTCGACCTCTGCTAATGATAAAGCAATTGTTGATTGCTTTTTACTTGAAAAAAATGGTATTGGATCCCAAACTAAGAATGTATATTGAAGTGCACTTGCGATTTGTGCTATCACCAACCCAATCCAAATCTATAAATCTAATGAGTTCCAATGTACAACCTACTGCATAATGAATCCCATGAGTGGTAGTACCCTTTACGAATCATAGGATGCGCTTGTAATATTTCTAGTGTAGCTCATGTGGTTCCTGCATGTACATGGAAACTATTCCCACTACATATGATATATTTGGACGAGAGTGAGTGAGGTAAAGAAGGATCCCCACTAGCGATATGTACTTGATGCAATCCACCAATAGTGTACTATCCCTGACATCCTCAAGCTTGAACCCTGATAAGAAAGGAATGACTACTAGTTTACAATCAATCATGTTGAATCAAAATAGGATATCTCTGGCATACTTTTCCTGAGACAAATTGATTCCTGAATCATCCCGACTGATTTCAAGACCAAGGAAGAAGTGTAATGGAACCATGTTGGATATTGAAAAACTGTCATGTAATGCAATCTTGATTGCAACAATAAATGAGTCTAAAATACATGTGATTAATATATCATCTACATATATCTCTAAAAATCAACAAAGAGTTAGAATTTCTCAACCTATAAACATTGGGATATAATTTACAACAAACAAAATTTTGAGAAAGTAAGTAAGAATCCATCTTAGCATACCACACTCTAGGAGTCTGCTTGAGGCTGTAGAGTGACTTTTTGAGTTGGAAAACTAGAGAGGAGTCATGTACGTACCCTTGTGGTTGATCCATGTAGATCTCTTCTTATATATCTCCATGAAGAAAGGCATTCTTCATGTCCATTTGGTGAACCTCCCACCTGCTTGTTGCTGCAATGGTGAGGGCCAACCATATGGAATCCATCTTTTCTACTGGAGAAAATGTCTCATCATAATCAATCATGTGGACTTGCTGAAATCCCTTTGCCACCAATCTGGATTTATACCTACTCAGAAGACCATTTTCTTCTTTCTTCATCCCATGAACCCATTTTCATCTAACAAGATTCCTATTTGAAGGAAGCAGAACCAAGTCCCAAGTCCAGTTCTTGAGGAGGGAGTTGTACTCCTCCTTCATAATTGCTTCCCAATGGGGATTCCATTAAGCCTCTACATAGGTCCGAGGGTCTGAGGCTAGAACCATGTAGAAATGCATGGGAATTACTAGTTCCTTGGTTGTGAGTGCATGTGGTGCCTCCTCAAATTGGGATCTCGTCCTAATCAAATCCATTGAATCCCCCACAAGATCACTTGCTTCCTGTAGGGTGGACTATGTCATTTGGATCTTGGATCTGGATCTTCATATTCATGCTCATGATCTTTCAAATATGATTCAGAAATAAGATCTGAAATTAGATCAGAGTGGTAGGATGCATCATCTCAGATATTTGGTACAAGAGGAAATACATAAGTTTTTTCATGTTGTTCCTAAGCGGCATGAGACTTTCTTCAAACTGATACTCCTTTCAATAATTAACTTGTTTGTTGAAGGATCTATCAATCGGTATCCCTTCACACACTCAGGATATCCCATAAAGATGCATACTTTTCTTTGAGGGTCAAAATCCTTCCTCTTTTTTGAAGGTATGCGGGCCCATGCGTGTGATCCAAAAATGTGAAAGTGTTTCACTTCCGTTTTTTTGCTACTCCAAGATTCAAAATGAGTCATGTCCTTAATATATTTGTGAGGAGATTGGTTCTATATGTACATGGAACATTTAATTTCTTCAAACCAAAATTTGGAGGGAAGGGACTTTGCATGCATCATGCAACTTTCCATCTCTTTCAAAGATCGGTTCTTCCTCTAAACTACCTTGTTTTGTTGCAGAGTGTATGGAACTATGTGTTGTAATTGAATACCCGATTCATCACAAATATGATGTACATCCTTGTTTACATACTCCTCCCCATTACATGTGTCTAGGATCTTGATCATATTCTTGTATCGCTTCTATGCATGTGCTTTGAAATCCTTGAGATGCTCAAACAGTTCATATTTTTACCTGAGAAAGTACACCCACATGTACTGTGACCAATCATCAATGAAAGTCAACACATATTTGGGATTTATTAGATGACGATGAGGGAAATTCCCCATGAGGTCACTGTGAAAAATCTCCAAGGGAGAGGAGACCCTTCATGCTTTCTCTTTATCAAATTTGACTTGCAGATGCTTGCCAAGAACACATCCTTGACAAACTCCATTAGAAAATTGTATGTTCGACAAACCTTCCACCATCCCATGTTTATTGATTTTTTGCCTTGAAATTTAAGTGGCCAAATATTTCATTCCAAATATTACTATCATCATTGGCATGAGTTAGTAGCAATGTGGAATATGATTTAGCAATAAATTTAGAAAATGTGTACAATCTAGATTTGTGATCTACCTCACCTATAACAATTTTGGAGTTGTCTTCCATGTCAAATATTGTCACAGAATTTGGGGTGAATTCCACCCTTTTCCTTGTGCTTATATGTGTGATTTGGTATACAAAGAGTGGATTTACAAAGAGTTTTGGAACGTGCAGGACATTCTCGAAACTTCCATTTCTGAATTTCACTCTCCCTTGTCCAAAGACTTCTACTAGAGAGTCATTTGCCATGAGAATGGGAGGACCCGTTAATGTTTTTAGAGATGAAAGGACATCTTGTGTGTATTCTAACTGGTGTGATGCTCCTGAATCAATGATCCATGCATATAAAGAATAATTAATTGCAATCAAAGCATGCACATTACCTCGAGTTTCTGGTGCTTTTTCTCCCAACGTCTTCTTGGAATTTTTAGAAATGCAATCCCAAAGATTGTTTTGTTGGAGTGTTTGTGCCATGAGGTCAATGGTTTTCTTCATGCATGCATATTCAGGATGGTAACCACGATTACAAAAACTACGCTTTGTTTTCCCTTGCTTTCCCTTTCATGATTTTGAGTTGGAAGAGTCATCAAAAGGTTTGAATTTGCCTCCCTTTCTTGAATTTGGATCCTTCTTTCCCTTTCCTCTTTGTTTGTATTTCAAGTTGGACTTGTTTCTCTCATGTAAAACAAGTGCATTTTCTTTGGATATCTTTATTAATCCCATTTTGATGAGATTTCCTTGCTCATGGGTCAGGAACTCAATGAATAAGTCCAATGTGGGCCTTGTCTAGGCTGCAGTCCCTGTAATCTTTACTATATGAAATGTGGAGACAAAGACAACATATTCATACCCAACTTTGATAGAATATAAAGAATCAACTATTTTTATTTCTTTGATTTATTGATCCAACATCCTTTTAATTGAAGCAATAAGGATTTTAACTTTGTGAAGAAGTCCTAGATATTCTCAAAACTGCTTGGATCTAAATAATTTAACTTAATCTCAAGCATGTGGCCACATATCTCGTCCTATTTTCCAAATATAATTTCCAGAGTTTTCCAAACCTCATTTGGAGTTGTGGACGATTCAATATGAAACAATAATGTGCGAGATATGGACATGCAAATGAAACCGTAGGCCTCATCCATGTGGTTGAAGTATTTGGATTTCTTGATTGTTGATGTGGGTTCAATTTATGTTTCCATGGTTACTCGATATAATCCTCTTCCTCTGAGAAGAAGAAGGATCTTCAGCTTCCAATCAAAGTAATTGTATGGTGTAAGAAGGTATAACAATGAAAATTCCATTCTTTCTGATAACTTCAATATTATGAACCTACAAATGATTGTTTGTGTGTTTTTTTCCTAGCACCTGTGGGATTTGATACCATGTGAAATGTTTTTGAAACCTGCATAGAGAATATAACTAGCAACAATGAACATGAAGCTTGCAAAGTTGAGATAAGAAGAGAAGAATTGGAGAGAAAGAATAAATAGTTGTACTAACAAAAAATGAGAGAATGGAAAAACACACATGATGTATTCTACATGGCTAAATTAATACACCATAGTAGTGATCTATAGAGAGATGTGGACAAACACTAATAGAAACAAGAGTGAATTGCCACCGAGTCCTAGTTAATCGACCATGCAATCATCAATTAACTAGTCTAGACAAGTGGAGTGGAGAGAATCTCATACATGCACATGTGGTGCACCCTCCAAGCCTCATACATGTCAAGTGCACCCTCCTGGTGATGATCCCAAGGTGAGTGTTCCCTCCTAGTGATGATCCCAAGGTGGGCATGAAACACTTGGTGGTAATATCGAGGTTTACATGAATGAATTGAATCCACTAGTCTAACTGACATACAACAAAGTAATGACTGAAGAGGAGGTGACACCCTCATCTAGGGGAGAATATATTTGACTAGGGGCACCCTCATCATAGACTAATAAAATTAGGAAAATAAATACTAGGTGGGTGTGTTATATCTTCAATAGAATCAACCACTATCTCATGTAAAGAATATGTCACCCATGATATCACAACGTATCGATCCAAAGAATAATGGCCACCTATGAATATGAATGAACATAACCCTGGAACAAAAGAAACTTGTAAAACTTCAAAATCCTCCAAGTCAACATCACGAGCCATCATCAGTGGACACCAAATCATGATTTGTCGAGGACATCCTATAAATATAGTCATATCTCCATACAGGGTCAAGACTAGTGGATCACATCTATTACAGGCAGAAATATAAAAAGTTGCACAAGTCAACTCCTTAATCATGGAATATAAATCTCATGGTATAGGTAAAAAAATATGCACAACCATCAACAACCTATCATTGTGAGAGTCCCTCTCATGTACCTCAAATCCTCCGACTATTGAAACAAACTAAAATAGGTCAACTCCCTCATCCCGAGAGAATCCTAAAGCAAGAGTAACATCATGGGAAAATCCATCTATCTAAGATAATCCATCAACTTGGTCCTTGTACTCTACAATATTCACATTAGCTACAAACCTAGAATCAATCTGAGTATCATCCTTCATCTGCGTATCACGCCTCTCCTATAAACAACTGGATTTCATACAAATGGAAGAAACTAATGCAACATGAATAATATAACTCCTAATATGTATACTCACCCTCGTTGAAGTTCCTAGAAATATTTTAATGTGAAGAATACCCCCCACATATCACAAGGTAAAAACAAACTAGCATCTATAGAAACAAATCAACCACCTATCATAGGTCCTCTTGAGTATCTCACTCATTGAAAATAAAACCACACCAGTCAATAATCACATAGATCTACCACCTATCATTGAAAATCCATGGAACAAATCAACCACCTATCATAGGTCCTCTTAGGCATCACACCTACTTAAAATGCATCCATTACAACCATCTATATAGTAGATCCATCACCTTTCATCATGAAAGAAACCCATCAAAACCTCTCATAGGTGTTAGTGTTCATCTCAAGCAACCTAGGGTATCACACCCAACAACCTCAAATAATGTCAATACCTCTCCTAGATAATATCCAACTAAAATACAAACTCCCTGTTACACCTAGAGTGTAATCAACCACAAAATCTTTGATACCATATGGAAATTTGTACTAACCGGATAATTAAGAAATTTCACCTCATTCACTAGAGGTTTCTCACATCTCAACCCTATGATTTTTCAGACTTTGAGCTATAATGAAATAGAGTATAAAATGATATTAAAAATATTACAATATTTCACTTTCATATAGCCCAATATTCTATCCAATCCAAGGAGAAAATATACCAAACTACATGGATAAGTTTCAACCCATTAGGGCAACTTATCCCACATAACCCAACACTGAAAATTCACTTTTACAACAATTATAACAATAGTAAAACAAGAGGTATAGTAGCAACAAAAAAAACCATTAGATTCTTCAATGATGATGTCAAATCACTTAACAAATCTCCCTTAGCACCCTAACCATGAGGGCTCTTCGAATATTTGATGAGGAACACCTTGAGAAAGAAAAATATCACCTATCCAAGGTTTTCAAGAGCATAGGATATATGGATAAGGACATCATAAGTGTGATCATAAGAGCCACAGAAAGAGCAAGAGTTGAGCCTTGGTCCCTAAATAGTCATAACTCTAGCAAGATAACCCACTTTCCTTACATTTAAGGGGTTACCGACAATATTTCTAGGGTCTTGGGAAGAAAAGAGATCACAACCACTTTCAAACCATTGGAGACCATAAAACAGAGAGTGAGATCCCTCAAAGACAACTTTGACCAATGTCAGTGCAAAGGGGTTTACAAGGTTGAGATATCCTATGACAGGTGTTACATCAGATAAATTGGGCATTCATTTTAGGTTAGAATTAAGGAGCATGGATCCAATATGAAGAATGAGTGCACCTGCACCTCAACACTAGTAGAGCACTCCCTTACAACCAAGCACCACATGCTCTAGGAGGACACAAAAATCCTAACCAAAGAGGATTATTATTTGGAGCATTGAATTAGAGAAGCGATGGAAATGATTGAACACCCCAACTGTTATAATTAAAGAGATGTGTTCATTTTTCCACAGAAAATATATCAATATTGTCACCCAACTATAGGCACAAAGGCCACCCCCAAGCACCTTAACCTTGACAGAAAAAATAATTCTGGAAGTGACGCCAACCTCCCCCCCTTCTCCTTCAGGGCTGGCTCAACCTCTCGGTCTAGGATCATTCAAGTCGTCGAACTGAATGGTTTGTAGGGCTCCTGACAGAACCAATTTGATCTGATACAGGCCCTTTCTACTCCCTTGGTACCCATGATATGGTACCTATGGACCCTCTCTTAGAGATTTTCAACTCTTGCACCGATGACTTTAGCTCTCGATGGTAGGCTCCTCCCTTGATGTGACCTTAGAAAATGTCCATGGGCCAACTCTCTTTGCGATCCCGCACTTCTGGACTTTCACGAGTGACTTCCTCCTCCTTCCCTGATTTATGAATCGGTGAATGCTTCAGGACCAAATCTATGGTCCTTGTTCTGCCTGCGATCACTGGCTGTGATCGAATCACGAGTTTGGACTTCGCAAGTCATGTCTCCTCTCAAATCTTCTTTTTCGACTTACGAATCAGTGTTGCACTGATCCTCTGCCACGCGTCCCTCCAGATCCAATGACCTAGATTGAGATCGCTCTTTGTGACTTTGCGAAGATCCTTGATTGCTCCCACAAACCTTCTGAAGTTCCTTCTCCTGAAACTCTCGATATTCTGTCACCTATTAACCTGAATGATGGACGATTCTGATAGGCTTCGGAGCTTCGAGACTTTGTGAGTCTGCTCTCCTGTGCACTTTCAAAAGATTTGAGTCTCGTGCACTTACCTCTGGATCCAACTCTTGTTGTTCCCTCAGGCCTAGATCTAATGGATGGAATATGCTCTCCTCCTGCGTGCTCTTCTGGGTGTCTAGACGTGAGTTCCAACGGTTCATATCTCCTCCTTGCAGCTGATTTGATGATAGTTGTCACTCCTCCTCCTGAGCTTCAGGACTTGGAACAAGTCTAATCCTCATGCACTCTTTGCACTATCTCTTCTGAGCTTCTCGAACTTGAAACAAGTTCGCCTCTACGCGCACTCCTTGGGTTTTGACTGGCCTTCAGATGGATGTCCTCCAATGCTTCATCTAAGTGTTGTCCTGATGCACACACATGACATTCATAAAACACATGAATACACATAATCATATGCAAGAAAAATTGTTTTGTATTAATCTCAGAATGTCTATATAGATGTTTACAAAGACTGGACTACAACAGAGTCTCAATACTCTCCTCTCATGAGCTCTCTACTCACTCCTCTACATGCTAGATATAATCCCATAACATCATTATTAAATTTGATACAAAGATATTTTTACAAAAGAGGGGCTCCTCGAGCCTTTCCTCTAGATACCTACTCTCATTAATTACATTGAATTTCATTCAATGCCCATCTAGTCCGAATTAGGTCAAGATCTTGTCATCTTGTCAGCCATTAAAGGCGACATCATCTCCTGCCTACACAAAGACATTGATTTGGCTCTTCCAGCTTTACAAACATTTAATTGCATTTAATTACAAATTGGAATTTTGAAAATGAGGGAAAAATGAGAGTGTTGGTGCCTCTCCCCTCCTTAAATGTGCACTGATGTGTTGTCTAGCTGGTGCGATGCTCCTGCATCATACTCCACTGTTGTGAAAATAATTCATGAGCTCCTGCTCATGAGCTTCCCAGCTCTGTTGAAATCCTCTTGGAGCCCAAACTATCCTTTGGAGTTGTTCATCTGCCCCACTGCTCTGTTGTTGTTGCTTCCCTGCTACTATGGCAGGCTCTACTTTGTTCAAATTCCTTCTCCTGGCAGTCTCCTATGCTGACCTCAACATCATCCTCCTTATCTCCTCTATCACCTCGTCCAACTGCTCGAATGGTTGGTTCTTGTTTTGCATCTTGCTCTATTACACTTCCTCCTTGTCAATGGGTAGATCAACTCGATCCTCCCTGTTGTTTTATTTTTCTCCCGTGTCCTTGGCTTGCCACCTTACTGTAGACTCCAGTTCTGCAGTCTCATTAATGAGGTTTTTCTTAGCTTCTTCCTCTGATAGATTTGCTTCTACTTGTTCTCCTGGTGCTAGTTCAAATCCAGCTTCCCATAGCTGCTCCTCAAACTAGAATTCTACTCCCTCTGTCTCCAACTTAGCCTGTTGTATTTGATGAATTTGTATTATCACCCTTCTCTCCAAGGATTGCAATTCTTCATACATATCAACAAAGTCCATGTTGTCTGCTTCCCCTTCTACCGCAAACTCCAGTGTTGCAGTCATCTCTTGTTCAACTTCCTGGCTGAAAATTTCGAGCAACTTTGCGGAATGCTCTTCTCCTTTTGTTGGGAAAAACATCAGTTTCTTCTCCTTATCCTCCTCCTATTTGATAGTCTCTGTTGGTTGTCTTTCTGTTGCTGCACCTGCAAAACACACTCTGGATTCATTTGGGCTGCTTGGTAGTAATATCTCAATTTCTCCAATGTTCAAAATACTCATATGATCCTCCTTTGTTAGCTCTCTGGGCTGATATGAACTCTCAGCTGAGCTCATGAGACTTTCATATGGTCTCCCCTCTTCTCCCTTTCCCACCTGGAAATATGGGATTTCACCACTACCCTCCTGGAAGCTTATGAGATCCTCCAATGATCTCACCTCATTGTCCACCTGAAAATATGAATTTTTATAGTTTCCCTCCTGACAACCTATGAGATCATCCAATGATCCCATCTCATTGCCATCCTAGCAGTTCATGATATATCTAGCTGATGTCATCTCCTCCTCATCAATGAGCCTTTTTCCAACCTCTGGTTCACAAATGAAAACCTGCTCCTCTTCTGTGTTACTGAGGTTTTCAACTTCCCTTGGCCACCTCCTCAATTCGCATTGCTGCCTTCTGGCCAACAACTTCCGAACAATCCAATTTACCTTCATGTTCAGAGGCCATTCGTACCTCCAGTGTACCTTTTCCTCATACTGCATATTCAATGCTAACATATCCATTTCTGCTTTTATCTCGCATAGCTCTTTTTCTATCTCATCTTTGCTCTTCCGTGGGCAAACTTTCCCTTGATCGTGCTCATAGCTTCCAACGACCATCTTGTTTCACCTGCAGCCCACCTCGTTGTTTACCATTTGTTGCACACCTTGCAACATTTTCAACAGAGCAAAGCACTCTTTCCTTTTGATCTACAGAAATCAATTCTACATTAGCTCTGATACCACGTGACACCAACCTCCCCCCCTTCTCCTTCGGGGCTCGACGTCCTGGTCTAGGATCCTTCAAGTCGTCGAACTGAATGGTTCGTCGGGCTCTTGACGAAACCAATTTGACTTGACACATTCCCTTTCTACTCCCTTGGTACCCATGATATGGTACCTACGGACCCTCTCTTAGCGCTTTTCAACTCTTGCACTGATGACCTTAACTCTCGATGCTAGGATACTCCCTTGATGTGACCTCGGACTATGATCGTGGGCGAACTCTCTTCGTGATCCCTCACTTTGGGACTTTTGCAAGCGGCTTCCTCCTCCTTCCCCAATTTTTGAATCAATGAATGCTTCAGGACCAGATCTACGGTCCTTGTTCTTCCCACGATCAACGACTATGATCGACTCACGAGTTTGGACTTCGCTAGTCTTGTCTCCTCTCGACTATGCTTTTCCGACTTACGAATCAAGACTGTGTTTATCCTCTACCATGCATCCCTCCATATCCAATGGCCTGGATTGAGATCACTCTTCGCGACTTCGTGAAGATCCTTATTTTCTCCCACAAACCTTTTGAAGTTCCTTCTCCCGAACCTCTCGATATTCTGCTACCTGTCAACCTGAATGATGGACGGTTCCGATAGGCTTCAAAAATTCCGGACTTCGTGAGTCCACTCTCCTGCACACTTTCAAAATATTTGAGTCTTGTGAAATTAACTCTGGATCCAACGCTTTTTGGTCCCTCATGCCTAGAACCAATGTATGGAATCTTCTCTCCTCCTGCATGCTCTTCTGGGTGTCTGGACGTGAGTTCCAACGGTCCAGATCTTCTCCTTGCAGCTGATTAGATGGCATTTTTCGCTCCTCCTCCTGAGCTTCAAGACTTGGAACAAGTCCGACCCTCATGCACTCTTTGCACTATCTCTTCTGAGCTTCTTGAACTTGAAAAAAGTTTGCCTCTACGCGCACTCCTTGCGTTTTGACTGGTGTTCAGATGGTTGTCCTTCAATGCTTCATCTGAGTGTTGGACTGATGCACTCCTTGCACAGGTCTTCCTCCAGAGTGTTCAACATCTCTGTGGGTGTCTTCTCCTTGACACTTCTCTTCTGGAACTCAAAATAAAGTTCTCTTGTGCACTCCTTGCACTCGCTCGATGCCCTCCTGGAAGAGTTCTACAAAATATTCAACAATTTAGTTCCCTCCTCTTTGCCTTCTCTGCACAGTCTTTCCTCTAGAGTATTCAGTAACTCCGAGGATCTCCTTGAGTCCGTAAATGTTCTGGTGTGCCCTCCTAGCAAGTTCTTCTCTGACTCGAAAGAGTTCAGATGTGCACTCCTTGTGCTAGCTACAAAGGTTCAATACTATGTTGTGCACTCCTTGCACAACCTAAAGAACCCAAAACAAATTAACAAAAATCTTAAAGATATTGGAATCTACCTTCACCATGCAGATGGAAACTATCACATACATCTACAACATAAATGAATTCATAGATGACATTCATAAAACACATGAATACACATAATCATATGTAGGAAAAATTGCTTTGTATTAATCTCAGAATGTCTATATAGATGTTTACAAAGACTGAACTGCAACAGAGTCTCAGTACTCTCCTCTCATGAGCTCTCTACTCACTCCTCTACATGCTAGATCTAATATTCTAACATCATTATTAAATTTGATAAAAATATATTTTTACAAAAGAGGGGCTCCTCAATCCTTTCCTCCAACTACCTACTCTCATTAATTACATTGAATTTCATTCAATAGCCATCTAGTCCGAATCGGGTCTAGATCTTATCATCCTGTCAGCCATTAAAGGTGACATCATCTCCTACCTGCACAAAGGCATCGATTTGGCTCTTCCATCCTTACAAACATTTAATTGGATTTAATTACAAATTGGAATTTTGAAAATGAGGGGAAAATGAGAGTGTTGGCACCTCTCCCCTCCTTGAATGCGCGTTGATGTGTTGTCTAGAACTCACATTGATGAGGTGGAGCGATGCTCCTGCATAAGGAAGAAAACCAATAGCCAATCAAGGTAGCACACATTTCTCCAAGGCTAGCAAACCAAGAAAGAATAACCAAAAACCAAGCAGAAAGTCCACACCATAACCAAGAGAAAGTCCAACCAAAAGCCAAAATCCTAGTTGCATCAGTTGCATCTGCACTCCCTCTCCAAAATTGCGCACTATTAGTCTTATGCAGTTATGAGCGAGTGAGTTTCAAATGAGATCTATCGCCCTCTATTTATATTTCTCTATCTCACTTGACTGGGCCAACTTCTCTTTCTGGAGGCTAATAACTCAATATGAAATATTCTCTTGAGTCGACTTGTCTTCTAGTGTTATTATCCAACGTTTTAGGGTTTCTCTTGTTTCCCGAAAT
>ML805999.1:260761-281194 GCA_009831015.1 Picea engelmannii | reverse complement strand
ATTACCTCGAGTTTCTGGTGCTTTTTCTCCCAACGTCTTCTTGGAATTTTTAGAAATGCAATCCCAAAGATTGTTTTGTTGGAGTGTTTGTGCCATGAGGTCAATGGTTTTCTTCATGCATGCATATTCAGGATGGTAACCACGATTACAAAAACTACGCTTTGTTTTCCCTTGCTTTCCCTTTCATGATTTTGAGTTGGAAGAGTCATCAAAAGGTTTGAATTTGCCTCCCTTTCTTGAATTTGGATCCTTCTTTCCCTTTCCTCTTTGTTTGTATTTCAAGTTGGACTTGTTTCTCTCATGTAAAACAAGTGCATTTTCTTTGGATATCTTTATTAATCCCATTTTGATGAGATTTCCTTGCTCATGGGTCAGGAACTCAATGAATAAGTCCAATGTGGGCCTTGTCTAGGCTGCAGTCCCTGTAATCTTTACTATATGAAATGTGGAGACAAAGACAACATATTCATACCCAACTTTGATAGAATATAAAGAATCAACTATTTTTATTTCTTTGATTTATTGATCCAACATCCTTTTAATTGAAGCAATAAGGATTTTAACTTTGTGAAGAAGTCCTAGATATTCTCAAAACTGCTTGGATCTAAATAATTTAACTTAATCTCAAGCATGTGGCCACATATCTCGTCCTATTTTCCAAATATAATTTCCAGAGTTTTCCAAACCTCATTTGGAGTTGTGGACGATTCAATATGAAACAATAATGTGCGAGATATGGACATGCAAATGAAACCGTAGGCCTCATCCATGTGGTTGAAGTATTTGGATTTCTTGATTGTTGATGTGGGTTCAATTTATGTTTCCATGGTTACTCGATATAATCCTCTTCCTCTGAGAAGAAGAAGGATCTTCAGCTTCCAATCAAAGTAATTGTATGGTGTAAGAAGGTATAACAATGAAAATTCCATTCTTTCTGATAACTTCAATATTATGAACCTACAAATGATTGTTTGTGTGTTTTTTTCCTAGCACCTGTGGGATTTGATACCATGTGAAATGTTTTTGAAACCTGCATAGAGAATATAACTAGCAACAATGAACATGAAGCTTGCAAAGTTGAGATAAGAAGAGAAGAATTGGAGAGAAAGAATAAATAGTTGTACTAACAAAAAATGAGAGAATGGAAAAACACACATGATGTATTCTACATGGCTAAATTAATACACCATAGTAGTGATCTATAGAGAGATGTGGACAAACACTAATAGAAACAAGAGTGAATTGCCACCGAGTCCTAGTTAATCGACCATGCAATCATCAATTAACTAGTCTAGACAAGTGGAGTGGAGAGAATCTCATACATGCACATGTGGTGCACCCTCCAAGCCTCATACATGTCAAGTGCACCCTCCTGGTGATGATCCCAAGGTGAGTGTTCCCTCCTAGTGATGATCCCAAGGTGGGCATGAAACACTTGGTGGTAATATCGAGGTTTACATGAATGAATTGAATCCACTAGTCTAACTGACATACAACAAAGTAATGACTGAAGAGGAGGTGACACCCTCATCTAGGGGAGAATATATTTGACTAGGGGCACCCTCATCATAGACTAATAAAATTAGGAAAATAAATACTAGGTGGGTGTGTTATATCTTCAATAGAATCAACCACTATCTCATGTAAAGAATATGTCACCCATGATATCACAACGTATCGATCCAAAGAATAATGGCCACCTATGAATATGAATGAACATAACCCTGGAACAAAAGAAACTTGTAAAACTTCAAAATCCTCCAAGTCAACATCACGAGCCATCATCAGTGGACACCAAATCATGATTTGTCGAGGACATCCTATAAATATAGTCATATCTCCATACAGGGTCAAGACTAGTGGATCACATCTATTACAGGCAGAAATATAAAAAGTTGCACAAGTCAACTCCTTAATCATGGAATATAAATCTCATGGTATAGGTAAAAAAATATGCACAACCATCAACAACCTATCATTGTGAGAGTCCCTCTCATGTACCTCAAATCCTCCGACTATTGAAACAAACTAAAATAGGTCAACTCCCTCATCCCGAGAGAATCCTAAAGCAAGAGTAACATCATGGGAAAATCCATCTATCTAAGATAATCCATCAACTTGGTCCTTGTACTCTACAATATTCACATTAGCTACAAACCTAGAATCAATCTGAGTATCATCCTTCATCTGCGTATCACGCCTCTCCTATAAACAACTGGATTTCATACAAATGGAAGAAACTAATGCAACATGAATAATATAACTCCTAATATGTATACTCACCCTCGTTGAAGTTCCTAGAAATATTTTAATGTGAAGAATACCCCCCACATATCACAAGGTAAAAACAAACTAGCATCTATAGAAACAAATCAACCACCTATCATAGGTCCTCTTGAGTATCTCACTCATTGAAAATAAAACCACACCAGTCAATAATCACATAGATCTACCACCTATCATTGAAAATCCATGGAACAAATCAACCACCTATCATAGGTCCTCTTAGGCATCACACCTACTTAAAATGCATCCATTACAACCATCTATATAGTAGATCCATCACCTTTCATCATGAAAGAAACCCATCAAAACCTCTCATAGGTGTTAGTGTTCATCTCAAGCAACCTAGGGTATCACACCCAACAACCTCAAATAATGTCAATACCTCTCCTAGATAATATCCAACTAAAATACAAACTCCCTGTTACACCTAGAGTGTAATCAACCACAAAATCTTTGATACCATATGGAAATTTGTACTAACCGGATAATTAAGAAATTTCACCTCATTCACTAGAGGTTTCTCACATCTCAACCCTATGATTTTTCAGACTTTGAGCTATAATGAAATAGAGTATAAAATGATATTAAAAATATTACAATATTTCACTTTCATATAGCCCAATATTCTATCCAATCCAAGGAGAAAATATACCAAACTACATGGATAAGTTTCAACCCATTAGGGCAACTTATCCCACATAACCCAACACTGAAAATTCACTTTTACAACAATTATAACAATAGTAAAACAAGAGGTATAGTAGCAACAAAAAAAACCATTAGATTCTTCAATGATGATGTCAAATCACTTAACAAATCTCCCTTAGCACCCTAACCATGAGGGCTCTTCGAATATTTGATGAGGAACACCTTGAGAAAGAAAAATATCACCTATCCAAGGTTTTCAAGAGCATAGGATATATGGATAAGGACATCATAAGTGTGATCATAAGAGCCACAGAAAGAGCAAGAGTTGAGCCTTGGTCCCTAAATAGTCATAACTCTAGCAAGATAACCCACTTTCCTTACATTTAAGGGGTTACCGACAATATTTCTAGGGTCTTGGGAAGAAAAGAGATCACAACCACTTTCAAACCATTGGAGACCATAAAACAGAGAGTGAGATCCCTCAAAGACAACTTTGACCAATGTCAGTGCAAAGGGGTTTACAAGGTTGAGATATCCTATGACAGGTGTTACATCAGATAAATTGGGCATTCATTTTAGGTTAGAATTAAGGAGCATGGATCCAATATGAAGAATGAGTGCACCTGCACCTCAACACTAGTAGAGCACTCCCTTACAACCAAGCACCACATGCTCTAGGAGGACACAAAAATCCTAACCAAAGAGGATTATTATTTGGAGCATTGAATTAGAGAAGCGATGGAAATGATTGAACACCCCAACTGTTATAATTAAAGAGATGTGTTCATTTTTCCACAGAAAATATATCAATATTGTCACCCAACTATAGGCACAAAGGCCACCCCCAAGCACCTTAACCTTGACAGAAAAAATAATTCTGGAAGTGACGCCAACCTCCCCCCCTTCTCCTTCAGGGCTGGCTCAACCTCTCGGTCTAGGATCATTCAAGTCGTCGAACTGAATGGTTTGTAGGGCTCCTGACAGAACCAATTTGATCTGATACAGGCCCTTTCTACTCCCTTGGTACCCATGATATGGTACCTATGGACCCTCTCTTAGAGATTTTCAACTCTTGCACCGATGACTTTAGCTCTCGATGGTAGGCTCCTCCCTTGATGTGACCTTAGAAAATGTCCATGGGCCAACTCTCTTTGCGATCCCGCACTTCTGGACTTTCACGAGTGACTTCCTCCTCCTTCCCTGATTTATGAATCGGTGAATGCTTCAGGACCAAATCTATGGTCCTTGTTCTGCCTGCGATCACTGGCTGTGATCGAATCACGAGTTTGGACTTCGCAAGTCATGTCTCCTCTCAAATCTTCTTTTTCGACTTACGAATCAGTGTTGCACTGATCCTCTGCCACGCGTCCCTCCAGATCCAATGACCTAGATTGAGATCGCTCTTTGTGACTTTGCGAAGATCCTTGATTGCTCCCACAAACCTTCTGAAGTTCCTTCTCCTGAAACTCTCGATATTCTGTCACCTATTAACCTGAATGATGGACGATTCTGATAGGCTTCGGAGCTTCGAGACTTTGTGAGTCTGCTCTCCTGTGCACTTTCAAAAGATTTGAGTCTCGTGCACTTACCTCTGGATCCAACTCTTGTTGTTCCCTCAGGCCTAGATCTAATGGATGGAATATGCTCTCCTCCTGCGTGCTCTTCTGGGTGTCTAGACGTGAGTTCCAACGGTTCATATCTCCTCCTTGCAGCTGATTTGATGATAGTTGTCACTCCTCCTCCTGAGCTTCAGGACTTGGAACAAGTCTAATCCTCATGCACTCTTTGCACTATCTCTTCTGAGCTTCTCGAACTTGAAACAAGTTCGCCTCTACGCGCACTCCTTGGGTTTTGACTGGCCTTCAGATGGATGTCCTCCAATGCTTCATCTAAGTGTTGTCCTGATGCACACACATGACATTCATAAAACACATGAATACACATAATCATATGCAAGAAAAATTGTTTTGTATTAATCTCAGAATGTCTATATAGATGTTTACAAAGACTGGACTACAACAGAGTCTCAATACTCTCCTCTCATGAGCTCTCTACTCACTCCTCTACATGCTAGATATAATCCCATAACATCATTATTAAATTTGATACAAAGATATTTTTACAAAAGAGGGGCTCCTCGAGCCTTTCCTCTAGATACCTACTCTCATTAATTACATTGAATTTCATTCAATGCCCATCTAGTCCGAATTAGGTCAAGATCTTGTCATCTTGTCAGCCATTAAAGGCGACATCATCTCCTGCCTACACAAAGACATTGATTTGGCTCTTCCAGCTTTACAAACATTTAATTGCATTTAATTACAAATTGGAATTTTGAAAATGAGGGAAAAATGAGAGTGTTGGTGCCTCTCCCCTCCTTAAATGTGCACTGATGTGTTGTCTAGCTGGTGCGATGCTCCTGCATCATACTCCACTGTTGTGAAAATAATTCATGAGCTCCTGCTCATGAGCTTCCCAGCTCTGTTGAAATCCTCTTGGAGCCCAAACTATCCTTTGGAGTTGTTCATCTGCCCCACTGCTCTGTTGTTGTTGCTTCCCTGCTACTATGGCAGGCTCTACTTTGTTCAAATTCCTTCTCCTGGCAGTCTCCTATGCTGACCTCAACATCATCCTCCTTATCTCCTCTATCACCTCGTCCAACTGCTCGAATGGTTGGTTCTTGTTTTGCATCTTGCTCTATTACACTTCCTCCTTGTCAATGGGTAGATCAACTCGATCCTCCCTGTTGTTTTATTTTTCTCCCGTGTCCTTGGCTTGCCACCTTACTGTAGACTCCAGTTCTGCAGTCTCATTAATGAGGTTTTTCTTAGCTTCTTCCTCTGATAGATTTGCTTCTACTTGTTCTCCTGGTGCTAGTTCAAATCCAGCTTCCCATAGCTGCTCCTCAAACTAGAATTCTACTCCCTCTGTCTCCAACTTAGCCTGTTGTATTTGATGAATTTGTATTATCACCCTTCTCTCCAAGGATTGCAATTCTTCATACATATCAACAAAGTCCATGTTGTCTGCTTCCCCTTCTACCGCAAACTCCAGTGTTGCAGTCATCTCTTGTTCAACTTCCTGGCTGAAAATTTCGAGCAACTTTGCGGAATGCTCTTCTCCTTTTGTTGGGAAAAACATCAGTTTCTTCTCCTTATCCTCCTCCTATTTGATAGTCTCTGTTGGTTGTCTTTCTGTTGCTGCACCTGCAAAACACACTCTGGATTCATTTGGGCTGCTTGGTAGTAATATCTCAATTTCTCCAATGTTCAAAATACTCATATGATCCTCCTTTGTTAGCTCTCTGGGCTGATATGAACTCTCAGCTGAGCTCATGAGACTTTCATATGGTCTCCCCTCTTCTCCCTTTCCCACCTGGAAATATGGGATTTCACCACTACCCTCCTGGAAGCTTATGAGATCCTCCAATGATCTCACCTCATTGTCCACCTGAAAATATGAATTTTTATAGTTTCCCTCCTGACAACCTATGAGATCATCCAATGATCCCATCTCATTGCCATCCTAGCAGTTCATGATATATCTAGCTGATGTCATCTCCTCCTCATCAATGAGCCTTTTTCCAACCTCTGGTTCACAAATGAAAACCTGCTCCTCTTCTGTGTTACTGAGGTTTTCAACTTCCCTTGGCCACCTCCTCAATTCGCATTGCTGCCTTCTGGCCAACAACTTCCGAACAATCCAATTTACCTTCATGTTCAGAGGCCATTCGTACCTCCAGTGTACCTTTTCCTCATACTGCATATTCAATGCTAACATATCCATTTCTGCTTTTATCTCGCATAGCTCTTTTTCTATCTCATCTTTGCTCTTCCGTGGGCAAACTTTCCCTTGATCGTGCTCATAGCTTCCAACGACCATCTTGTTTCACCTGCAGCCCACCTCGTTGTTTACCATTTGTTGCACACCTTGCAACATTTTCAACAGAGCAAAGCACTCTTTCCTTTTGATCTACAGAAATCAATTCTACATTAGCTCTGATACCACGTGACACCAACCTCCCCCCCTTCTCCTTCGGGGCTCGACGTCCTGGTCTAGGATCCTTCAAGTCGTCGAACTGAATGGTTCGTCGGGCTCTTGACGAAACCAATTTGACTTGACACATTCCCTTTCTACTCCCTTGGTACCCATGATATGGTACCTACGGACCCTCTCTTAGCGCTTTTCAACTCTTGCACTGATGACCTTAACTCTCGATGCTAGGATACTCCCTTGATGTGACCTCGGACTATGATCGTGGGCGAACTCTCTTCGTGATCCCTCACTTTGGGACTTTTGCAAGCGGCTTCCTCCTCCTTCCCCAATTTTTGAATCAATGAATGCTTCAGGACCAGATCTACGGTCCTTGTTCTTCCCACGATCAACGACTATGATCGACTCACGAGTTTGGACTTCGCTAGTCTTGTCTCCTCTCGACTATGCTTTTCCGACTTACGAATCAAGACTGTGTTTATCCTCTACCATGCATCCCTCCATATCCAATGGCCTGGATTGAGATCACTCTTCGCGACTTCGTGAAGATCCTTATTTTCTCCCACAAACCTTTTGAAGTTCCTTCTCCCGAACCTCTCGATATTCTGCTACCTGTCAACCTGAATGATGGACGGTTCCGATAGGCTTCAAAAATTCCGGACTTCGTGAGTCCACTCTCCTGCACACTTTCAAAATATTTGAGTCTTGTGAAATTAACTCTGGATCCAACGCTTTTTGGTCCCTCATGCCTAGAACCAATGTATGGAATCTTCTCTCCTCCTGCATGCTCTTCTGGGTGTCTGGACGTGAGTTCCAACGGTCCAGATCTTCTCCTTGCAGCTGATTAGATGGCATTTTTCGCTCCTCCTCCTGAGCTTCAAGACTTGGAACAAGTCCGACCCTCATGCACTCTTTGCACTATCTCTTCTGAGCTTCTTGAACTTGAAAAAAGTTTGCCTCTACGCGCACTCCTTGCGTTTTGACTGGTGTTCAGATGGTTGTCCTTCAATGCTTCATCTGAGTGTTGGACTGATGCACTCCTTGCACAGGTCTTCCTCCAGAGTGTTCAACATCTCTGTGGGTGTCTTCTCCTTGACACTTCTCTTCTGGAACTCAAAATAAAGTTCTCTTGTGCACTCCTTGCACTCGCTCGATGCCCTCCTGGAAGAGTTCTACAAAATATTCAACAATTTAGTTCCCTCCTCTTTGCCTTCTCTGCACAGTCTTTCCTCTAGAGTATTCAGTAACTCCGAGGATCTCCTTGAGTCCGTAAATGTTCTGGTGTGCCCTCCTAGCAAGTTCTTCTCTGACTCGAAAGAGTTCAGATGTGCACTCCTTGTGCTAGCTACAAAGGTTCAATACTATGTTGTGCACTCCTTGCACAACCTAAAGAACCCAAAACAAATTAACAAAAATCTTAAAGATATTGGAATCTACCTTCACCATGCAGATGGAAACTATCACATACATCTACAACATAAATGAATTCATAGATGACATTCATAAAACACATGAATACACATAATCATATGTAGGAAAAATTGCTTTGTATTAATCTCAGAATGTCTATATAGATGTTTACAAAGACTGAACTGCAACAGAGTCTCAGTACTCTCCTCTCATGAGCTCTCTACTCACTCCTCTACATGCTAGATCTAATATTCTAACATCATTATTAAATTTGATAAAAATATATTTTTACAAAAGAGGGGCTCCTCAATCCTTTCCTCCAACTACCTACTCTCATTAATTACATTGAATTTCATTCAATAGCCATCTAGTCCGAATCGGGTCTAGATCTTATCATCCTGTCAGCCATTAAAGGTGACATCATCTCCTACCTGCACAAAGGCATCGATTTGGCTCTTCCATCCTTACAAACATTTAATTGGATTTAATTACAAATTGGAATTTTGAAAATGAGGGGAAAATGAGAGTGTTGGCACCTCTCCCCTCCTTGAATGCGCGTTGATGTGTTGTCTAGAACTCACATTGATGAGGTGGAGCGATGCTCCTGCATAAGGAAGAAAACCAATAGCCAATCAAGGTAGCACACATTTCTCCAAGGCTAGCAAACCAAGAAAGAATAACCAAAAACCAAGCAGAAAGTCCACACCATAACCAAGAGAAAGTCCAACCAAAAGCCAAAATCCTAGTTGCATCAGTTGCATCTGCACTCCCTCTCCAAAATTGCGCACTATTAGTCTTATGCAGTTATGAGCGAGTGAGTTTCAAATGAGATCTATCGCCCTCTATTTATATTTCTCTATCTCACTTGACTGGGCCAACTTCTCTTTCTGGAGGCTAATAACTCAATATGAAATATTCTCTTGAGTCGACTTGTCTTCTAGTGTTATTATCCAACGTTTTAGGGTTTCTCTTGTTTCCCGAAATCTTCTAGTCTTGTCAAAGGTTACACGTGGAGGTTAATACCTCCCGCAGCTACCATAATATAAACACTCCCTCCTAGATAGGGAGGTATTAAAGGAAATGGTCTTGAGCATAAACAAACCATTCAACCAGTAGAATCATCATAGCCACACAAGCTATCTCATGATCATGTATATCAACTCACAAGCAACATCATCACTATCAATATCATATGATTGCATTAACTACATCATCTCTCAAATCCATACTCCATCTGAGTAATCAGGCATGTTGTTGAATAAGTCACTCACTCTAGAGAGTGATACAATAACCATTCTTCTAATCCGGACATATGTCCTAGAAGAATAATTGTTCCAACAGATTCTAGAAGCCATGCCATGGGCTACAAGGACTATTCTTCTAATCCGAACATACGTGCTAGAAGAATGATTGTCTTGGACCATATTCCCTTGATCCACTACTGTGAACTCAAGGAAAATGCTTGTCCTGTACCAATCTGTCCACTTTGGTTACTACTGTGAACTCAGGGAGATAGACCATTCTTCTAATCCATACATATGTACTAGAAGAATAGTTGTCTATGGTACATCAACAATCTATCAACCTGGACCATTCTCCACGTGGAGAATGTATGTCCACCAACAATCTTTCCTGTCTAGACCATTCTCCTCCTGGAGAATGTCTGTTCATCAACAAATTGACTATCCATCTAGTTGGAAATCATCTCCAACACTAGTGGTAGTCTCCATGGCAATCAAAAAAATGCCATCCAATAGAACATGACCGTGTCTATCCATAGTAGTACACAAGTACTATTCAGTGGTACACAACCACTCCTAGTAGCACATGACTGTTAAATTTGGTAGCATCGACAATCATTCTCCAATGAGAGGCCATATGGGCCACCTTGAGGCTAGCCAGGGAGATTTGGAGAATCAACTAGTCTTGTGAGGTATTGACAAAAGCCAGGGGGAATGGACAACCTCTGTGAGTCAAACCAAAATTCAGGACGAACGAGATGCTATGTGAGTCTAATGCAAAAGTCAAGGGGAATGTACAACCTCTGTGAGCATAGACAGTCTAGTGCAAAAGTCAGGGGGAATGTACAACCTCTGTGAGCATAGACAGACTAGTGCAAAAGTCAAGGGGAACATACAACTTCTATGAGCCTAGTCAAACCTTGTGAGCCATGAGCAAAAGTCAAGGTATCTATAAAAAGTTAGGTTGAATGTAAAATTCCTATCAGCTAGAAACAAACGATATTCCTAATATTGCAAATGATGTAATTGTATTGATCTAGTGCGTTGGCAAGTGTAAACATTATCCACCATGAAGAGAATTTTGAATTGCCTTGTCAAGAGTTGTAACTAAAGTCTTGAGTCTAGTTCTATGTTAGAACTAAAGTGTAATGTTGAGTTGCAACTAAAGTCGTGAGTCTAGTTCTATTTTTAGTAATGTTGAGTTGCAACTAAAGTCTTGAGTCTAGAACTAAAGTGTAATGTTGAGTTGCAACTAAAGTCTTGAGTCTAGTTCTATCTTAGAACTAAAGTGTAATGTTGAGTTGCAAATAAAGTATTAAGTCTAGTTCTAAGTTCGAACTAAAGCATGTCAGTCTCAAGTCTAGTTCTAAGTTCGAACTAAAGTGTAATGTTGAGTTGTAACCAATCTCAAGTCTAGTTCTAAGTTCGAACTAAAGTGTAATGTTGAGTTGTAACCAATCTCAAGTCTAGTTCTAAGTTCAAACTAAAGTATGAAGCTGAGTTATGACTAATGCATGCAATCAGGTTACTATTTTGATCTTCTCCTCTTCCCCTCTTCAGCCTTGTATGAGAAAAGTGATGCCGATGCAAATCTATACTTCAAGGTAAGAGGTAACCAACCTGTTATACTAATCCTGTATGTTTATTATCTCTTTCTAACAAGAGATGAAGGGCTAATAGCCTGGTGTAAGAGGGAGCTAACCTCAGAATTCGAGATGAAAGACTTAGGCTTGATGCATTGCTTCGTAGGATTGGAAGTGTGGAAAAGACAGGGCGAGATATTTATGGCACAAGGAAAATACACAGTGAATGTACTAAAGAGGTTTGGTATGATGGATTGCAAATCCATGCCTACTTCGATGGTTACCAACCTGAGGAAGCTGCATGATTCTGATACAGGTTCAGATTTGGTGGATCCCACCATGTATAGGCAGTTGATTGGATCATTGATGCACATGATCCACACTAGGCCAGATATATGCTATGCAGTGATTGCAATGAGTCAGTTCATGACTGAACCGAGACAGAGACATTGGGTAGCAGCAAAGCACATCTTGAGATATCTCAGAGGGACCATTACTTATGGGTTGATATATACATCCAGTGGTGGTTTATTTATGCATGGGTACGCAGAAGTTGATTGGGCAGGAAGCCCAGTAGATCGGAAGAGTACTTCCAGATACTGCTTCAGTTTAGGATCCGCTATGATCTCTTGGTCAAGACAAAAGCAGGGATCCATTGCACAGAGTACAACAGAGGCTGAGTACATTGCAACAAGTGATGCTAGCAAGGAAGCAATATGGCTAAGAAAATTGGTTTCTAGGTTGTTTGGTGACAAGCTCAAGATGACGGTGGTTCACTTTGATAATCAAAGTTGCATAAAATTGACAGAGAACCTGGTATTTCAAGACAGGTCAAAACATATTGACATGAGGTACCACTACATTCGATACTTGGTCCAGAGAAAAACTGTAAAGTTATAATACATAGCCAAGAGCGAGCAGGTAGTTGATATCCTGACCAAGCCTTTGACCTCGAGACAATTTGTGTAGCTGAGAGGCAAGCTTGGTGTGGCTGAGAATGACTCCCTCGCTAAGAGGGAGTGTTAAATTTGGCAGCATCGACAGTCATTCTCCAATGAGAGGCCATATGGGCCACCTTGAGGTTAGCGAGGGAGATTTGGAGAATCAACCAATCTTGTGAGGTATTGACAAAAGCCAGGGGGAACGAACAACCTCTATGATTCAAACCAAAATTCAGGACGAACGAGATGCTATGTGAGTCTAATGCAAAATTTAGGGGGAACGTACAACCTCTGTGAGCATAGACAGTCCAGTGCAAAAGTAAGGGGGAACGTACAACTTCTGTGAAAATAGACATACTAGTGCAAAAGTCAAGGGGAACATACAACCTCTATGAGCCTAGTCAAACCTTGTGAACCATGAGCAAAAGTCAAGGCATCTAGAAAAATTTAGGTTGAATGTAAAATTCCTATGAGCTAGAAATAAACGATATTCCTAATATTGCAAATGATGTAATTGTATTGATCTAGTGCGTTGGCACATGTAAACATTATCCACCATGAAGAGAATTTTGAATTGCTTTATCAAGAGTTGTAACTAAAGTCTTGAGTCTAGTTCTATGTTAGAACTAAAGTGTAATGTTGAGTTGCAACTAAAGTCTTGAGTCTAGTTCTATTTTTAGTAATGTTGAGTTGCAACTAAAGTCTTGAGTCTAGTTCTATTTTTAGTAATGTTGAGTTGCAACTAAAGTCTTGAGTCTAGTTCTATTTTTAGTAATGTTGAGTTGCAACTAAAGTCTTGAGTCTAGTTCTATTTTTAGTAATGTTGAGTTGCAACTAAAGTCTTGAGTCTAGAACTAAAGTGTAATGTTGAGTTGCAACTAAAGTCTTGAGTCTAGTTCTATCTTAGAACTAAAGTGTAATGTTGAGTTGCAACTAAAGTCTTAAGTCTAGTTCTAAGTTCGAACTAAAGCATGTCAGTCTCAAATCTAGTTCTAATTTCAAACTAAAGTGTAATGTTGAGTTGTAACCAATCTCAAGTCTAGTTCTAAGTTCGAACTAAAGTGTAATGTTGAGTTGTAACCAATCTCAAGTCTAGTTCTAAGTTCGAACTAAAGTATGAAGCTGATTTATGACTAATGCATGCAATCAGGTTACTATTTAGAGCTTCTCCTCTTCCCCTCTTCAGCCTATATAATAAGAGGTTGAACCCTCTCCACAACACAGTTCTGCAACACAATTTTCATATGCAGGTTGAGGGTGAAGTAATAGAGGAGCACATCAGTGACAAAGAGGCAACATATCAAAGGTGTATTTCAGCAGGGTCTTGTAAGTATTTGTCAGGTCAGATTCATATTGGCAAGCTCTTTGAGAGAAGTACATTCATGGTGGATATTTGTAAGAGATCTTACATTATTAATGCAATAAAGGAATATTGTTTTCTGGGGTTTTTCTCCCTGTACAGGGTTTCCCCAGAGTATATGTGTTGTTGATATGCATGTTTACTTATCTACATAATTATTCCTATTCGATTATAATTTGAAATTGTTGAAGTGTATTAAGCTGGAATCAAAGTATTGAAGAAAATAAAAGAATTAATCTGCATAAGAAATCAAGCTCATAATTTAACAATGACTACTAATCATTGACACATAGTCACTTTCAGTGGATCACATCCACCATAGTAGCATACAACTACTGTCCATAGACATACAGTCTCCAAAACAATCATATAATCTGATATTAACCTGCATAAACAATATCATGATATAAATTGATTCATCTGGGCTATTCTTCCACTCACATCTACCCTTAGAAAGTAAAACATCAGCCATGGGATATATGGACTATTCTTCCCAAACATAGAAGAATAATTGTCCCTGATTTTTGAGCCTATACCATTCACCTAACTGGGCCATTCCTCTGGCACTAATCATATTGCAACCTAGAGAGAATGAGTCTACCCTAGGGAATGCATGTCCCTGATTATTGAACCTGGACCATTCACCTAATTGGTCCATTCCTCCGGCACTAATCATAGTGCAACATGGAGAGAATGAGTTTTTCCTAGGCAATGATTGTCTAGACCATTTCCTATGGAAATGACTATCCTACACCAACGTCCAAAATAGACCATTCTTCGAAACTGCTCACAACTGTGAACTTCGAAAGAATGACTGCCCAACGAGGCAGGCCATTCTACTTGAACACTACTCAGAGTGACTTCCAAGAAGAATGATTGTTCTATACCATTCCCCCACACTGTCCACAAGGGGAATCGTTTTCTATGGTACATCAACAATCTATCAGACCATTTTAATTACGAAAATGGCTATCCAATCTGGACCATTTTCCAAACTGGAAAGTGATTGTCCGTAAAAAATATCGAACCACTTTCCAGATTGGAAAGGAAATGCCCAACCTGGATCATTTTCCGAACTGGAAAATGACTATCCATAAATCAATAACATATTAGTGCTCCCAACCTGGGAGTAATCACTTCCTTTTTCAATAAGGAAGTCATCTCCACGATCCCCAACGTGTCCCTTAAGTACACAAACTTTTCATCTTGGAAAAAGGCTTTACCAAAATATTTGCTATCTTCTCATCTGTGGAAATATATTGGAGAACCACTTCTCCCCTCTGGACTTTATCACGAAGAAAATAATGTTTGATATCAATGTGCTTCGACCTATCATGGAACACCGGGTTCTCTGAAATCTTCACACAACTCTGATCATTACAATATATTTTGGTCGAATCCAACACCTTATCAGATAGTCCAAAAACCAACTTACAGAGCCACATTGCTTCCATAAAATCATCACAAGTTGAAATATACTCTGCTTCTACAGTGATGAGTGCAACAGAGTTCTTTTTCCTGCTACCCATGACATCGTGTCAAAGCTCAAACTGAAACATATCCAATTAGCACTTCTTCTGTTATTTTCACTCCCTGCCCAATTTGAATCGATAAATCCATGCAATTGTATATCATAACTCAAACGTCCCATAAAGAAAGTATCCAACTAAGTATTCTCCAAATACATTAACGAGCCAATCAATTGTCGACACAGAGATGGGTCTACTGGATCAAAGTCTCTCAACTTCTTTAGATCTGTCATCATGGGAGTTTGCCATGTATTTGAAATCCATCATCCTGTACTTCTGAAGAACTATTTCAATATACTTCCTCTGTCATAGGAAGTTTTCACCATGCTTCTGCTATACATGAGAGGCTCTGCACCAAGTTTGCTTGAATCCATACAAGGTCTTCTTCCATCTGCATGCAAAGGTCTCTTTCTGGTATACCTTAAAACCTTGAGGTTTCTCTACATACGCTTCTTCTTCAAATAGTTTGTTGAGAAGAATAGTCTTTACATTCATCTGATGTAAACTCCAACCCATGGATACTATAGGAGATATAATGGATCAGGTAGAGGTATATCTGGTTACTAGAACAAGTTGTCATCGTAGTCTACTCCCTCCTACTGGGAGAACCCTCTAGCCCCGAGTCTCTCGTATCTATCAATGCTTAAGTATTTTTCACAATTTCTCACATACAATGTTCTTCATCACAAATTCCTTCCATTCCTTCTTCTTGACTGCTTCTAGTGGGTTCAAACTGGTTCAATTTGTTGTTCTGACTTTTTCTTTCTTTCTTGGAATCTTCATGTTCTTCCTCATGTTTTTCTTCAATGTTGGAGTCCATGTAATCTTCTATAGATTACATGCCCTTATTTCTTGAAGGCTCCAACCTTCCGCCATAGGCGCATAAATGTAGATGGACAACCAAGGATATTCAAGGATTCTTTTTGAATAAGACTTCTTCTAGATTCAAGATGAACACGTGTTTCTTATCATGGTTGCTAATTCCAATGAAGAACATGGACATATACTTCATGGTATTCACATATTCTTCAATGGATCATATCGTTGGGGATTAACTCCCTCCAAATCCCAACTTCATGCCTAAATGAGAAATATGCATGCTCTTCTTTTGGAATTTTGTGATCATCTCCCTCCATCTATGAGAGTCCATGCTTCTGTCTCCTGCATCTGTCTTTGCTTTATGCAAAGTGTCACAAGCATGTTCTAGTTTCCTTTTGATTCCTGACTTCCTTCGAGTCTGACTCCTCTGAGTCTCTTTAAGTTTGTTTCTATTTGTTTTGATTGCTTCCCATATGGAAGTTGTGTCATCCTTATAAACTTCTTCTATGAAATCTTCCACAAGGATTTGTTCATCAAATATGTTTCACAAGGGTACCTTCTCGAAACAAGAATAACAAGAGAAAACAAGAAATATCTATCTAGAGGAAATGTTAGTTCAACTTGCGAACGAGTAAAATAAGCATTTATATCAATAGTATTCATATGCATTCGAGTGTTCATTGCACCTAGCAATAATAGAATGTTTCAAAGACTGCTTTCACAATTTGTCCTGTAGTAACTATCACCCTTGTATACACAAATTTGAAGCTTAACAATTTAATCAAACCTAGAACCTAAAGCCTCAACTACTGTGGAGGGTGTGATTGTTCCTCTGAATGCATTGAATCCAAGATTACAGCTTGGAAAAGGTCTCTAATACTTTTCCTACAAACACACTCATGTTTTTCTAGATAACATATACAAGTGCATCCTTTTGAAACCTTCTAACATCATCCAACTTGTCTTCTAATCTGAAACTAGATATCATCTTGAAAAAAATAGATTAGAAACTCAATCAGAAGATTCAATGACTAGGACAAGCTAGAAACTCTAAAATTTCAACTTTGACCACAAAATCAATTTGACCATAAGTCAACCTTTGAATTTGAATTTGACCAATCAACCTTTGACTTTGACCAGTCAAACTTTGACTTTGACCAAAAATTCAAACCTGACGTTTTTGCTAGCTGAGGGCACCAAGAGGTGTTCTAGGCTAGGGCACACTAGGATATCAAGGAATTAGATCAATTGGTTCATCATAAGTGCCTGAACACAAGGGTTAGGGTTAGTTGCAGCTGCATAATCAGAAAACCTAACTGCAGTTGTAACTGGTGCCATAATGAGATTAAAAAATAACTTCCCAATCTATCTTCCAGTGGTTATATTGTCTGAATATAGTGCGGGCCCATAACCTGTTAGTATTAAAGAGATGTGCTCATTTTTCCATAGACAATATAACAATATTTTCACCCAACCATAGGCACAAAGGCCACCCTCGAGCACCTTAACCTTGACAGATAGAATAATTCTGGAAGCACACCAATAGCCAACCAAGGTAGCACACCTTTCCCCAAGGCTAGCACATCAATCAAGAATAACCAAAGACCAAGCATAAATTCCAAACCATAACCAAGAGAAAGTCCAACCAAAATCCAAAATATCAGTTGCAGTAGCTGCAACTGCACTCTCTCTCCAAACTTGTGCACCACTAGTCTTATGCAGTTGTGAGTGAGTGAGTGTGAAATGAGCTCTAGAGCCATCTATTTATACTGCTCTTTTTGGAGGATAATAACTCAATATTAAATATTCTCTTGAGCTGACTTGTCTTCTAGGGTTATTATCCAACGTTTTATGGTTTCTCTTGCTTCCTAAAATATTCTAGTCTCTTCAAAGGTTACACATGGAGGTTAATACCTCCAACAACTACCATAATATCAACACCAACAACCTTAATAGAAATGGGGTTTTGGAGATTAGTGAGAAATATCTCCCTTTGATCTACCATAGAAGAAACATGTAAAAATAGGTAGGTTTTCTCTCATCCTCTCTAGTTTGTAGTCCTTTATCTTTTGGTTTATTGATTTCTTCGATATCCTTCCTTTTTGTTATCTTTATTAGTTCTTTGACATTTCCCAGGTATTCCAACTCCAAGCCTCCAAATGGGAATCCAAGTAACCCTATGCTATATAGGGCCTAATTCCCTCCTCTAGCATGCACAATGATCCTCCTCTCGAGTAGGGAATTCTCCAATCAAGTGAACCCTCCATGTGGAAATAATGAAGGGTTTCCAACAAACTGTAAAGAGAACTCCAACACCTAAGGGAAGAATACCAAGTCAATGTCTAACTAAGAACAAGCAATCATTAATATAGCTATCTCCACTATGAAAATCCATCATAAACCATCTCTCATGTGCCAATCCATCTCGTAGCATCCAAGGACTGAACATACACCATCTACCCAAAATCTCATGAAGTGCCCCAAACATATGTAAACAATTTCAGAGTAACCCCAAAAACTAACACATGCTTATTATTTTTACCAACTCTAATTGAACCACATATTATATTTGTGGGAAATATATTTAATTCATGTGCTTCATCATAGTTCACATGTACATCATAAGTGAGCCTAATAATTAATCACATGTGTTTCCTCCTTGGAGGTCATAGGTTCACATTTAGAGAGGGGTAGGGTGTGTAAACCTTCATAGACTAAGTAGTCAAGTCGTTGTGAATAGGGGGTCCCTTGTCCCATGAACAAGGGGGTCTCATATGCCAGTGTAATGTCTATATACTTAATGACCTTAAATTAAGATTAATATTATTATTATTATTACATATTAATTTCTTGAGGTAACAAGACACAACTATTGTTACACTATCCTCTATGAAAGATTAATGTAACATACTACTGGATCTACCTTTAGTCATGCGTTTCATCATATTTTACATGTACATCCTAAGTAGACATAATAGTTAACACCGTATGTTTCCTCCTTGTAGGTCACAAGTTCGAATTTGGAAGGGTGTAGGGTATGTACATGTTTATAGACTAAGAAGTGAAATCATTATTAGGAAAGGATCTCTTCTCCCACAAACAAGGGGGTCTTAGACATCAATATGACATCTAGCTAGGTTGTGACCTTAAATTAAGATGATTATTATTATTATTATTACATGTTATTTCTTGAGGTAGTAAGACACAAAACTGTTGTTGCATTATCCTATAGGAAAGTTGAATATCACAATTTTACTCTTGTTGCTCAAGATATTATATGGCTAAGGATGATAGTTGAGGAGCTACACTTCCCTCAAAATGACAAGAATCATGTTGTTTTTTTGACAATCGAAGCTCCATTTCATTGATTAAATATCCAATTTATCATCAAAGAACCAAACATATTGAATCTCTAGATCATTTTGTTCATGAAAACATATAAGATGGATAAGTTGTTTAAAAATATTGTAGCACATGCGATCAAGTGTTTGATATCTTCACCAAAGAACTAAGAGTGCCCAAGTTTCTCAACTAAGGAGCATGATGCAAATAAAGGAGTTCCCATTAAGGGGGAATGTGGACGTCATGTCAACCACATTCTTCTTTTATCTCTCAATGTACTCCTTAATGAAAATTTTCTTCTATCTTTTGATATGACCCTAATTAGAATTTTATTTTATTGCTTGATGTAAACCATTGAAAGGAATATACTCCCTTCCCTCTCTACTCTCTCTATATCTCCTCTCTTTTATTATTATAACCCTTTATGGAATTGTGCTCTCTCATTTTAAAAGACCCAAAAAGGTAATGTGATATGTTTTGTAAAGATCTAGAAAATGGGCATGTGTTTATGCCTGTGTTAAATTTTTGCATCTTGGTATGTAAATATTCACTCATAAACTAAACCCTAAAGCTTAGGTAGATTAAAACTTTACATGCCAATCAAAAAAATAGATTTGAACTACAATAATCTACTAACACTTACTACCGAAAATAGGAACAATAAAAATATACTAGACATAACCACTCAAAACTACATCTACATTCTATCACTGCAAAGAAGAAAAACACAATGCATAAGTTCAAAAAAAAATTCACTTATGAACCTAGTTGTGCAACCCTTGTTCTCCTCTATAGAACTATGTTGACCTCACACCATTTGGGATAGCACACCCATCCAGATTCTGGCCTAGAAACCATTACTGAAATGAGTGGGACGATGATGGAAATTCTAATAGAAGTATGTAGTATGCAATTAATCTAAGTGTAGGAAGAAAATTATTCTAATCCTATCCTTGCTAGGAGAAAACTAATTAGGCATATAGAAGGTTAATTAAAAATTCTTGCTTTCACTTCAAAACAATTAGTTGTTAAAGAAAAGAAAAAACACACATATATGAATGATAGAGGTGAACAAGTTAGTCTGTAACAACAATTCATTCACAACCACCTATTTATCAACTCAGAACAATAAATATAAAAAAAAGTAATTTAAATGCAAAACCATAAAATTCACAGAAGGATAATCAACACATGCACAATATAACCTTACACTGGTGCAAATGACAATACAAACAATGTAAATAGTTCACAACATGTCCACCACACAACATCATTTAATCC
>ML805999.1:246281-260711 GCA_009831015.1 Picea engelmannii | reverse complement strand
AATTACAAAAAGAAAGAGCCCTTGATACAGGGTGCTCTTGGAAATATATAGCCTACAGGTTGCAACTATTTCTTGGGACTTCTTGCATTCCATTTGAAATTTACAACCTTTGGAATTATGTTTTCTTGTTCTTTTCCTAAAATCTTATACAGCTATACATTATTCCCAAAAACATCACAACCAACCTTGAGCTTTATGTTCAATATATGTTCTCCAAACTTCATGTTGGGAAGAGATTCCCAACATTCGCCTAAATATCCGTTGTTCTAGCGAGACTTCATATGTGGTTGCATCTCAAGTCATGGGGTCCATCTCCCTTTTTAAGTGTGCTAACAAATGAAGAGATAAAATTAATATCTCTTGATGTCCCAACTATGTGTTCTTTTAATGCTTCTTTACTAACTTGAGTGACCATCCATATTAGGTTTTGTAACACACCCGACCCCTAAATACCATTTCTAGGGATGGGCCATCAAATTTTTGTTCTTCCTAATGATCTCGAATCATAATTCCGAGGTCTTCATCCTCTACTCATCTGTAGTTTTCTAACGACTGTTATCGACTCGAAATTCGAATCCTGGTTTGCAAGATACAATCTCCCGAAGCTATCTGGGCGATATTAGTTGGGGTCTTTGGCGTTCGGCGTTGAACGTCTCTTTTCTTACTGCACGCAATTTCCCCAAAATACTGAAATCTCCCCACATGGCCTTAGCTATTCAGCGATCGACGTTCAACGATTTACATTCAACGTCCCCTCTTTGGCATTCATCTGTCCACAATCGATGGTGTTCGTACTATGTATTTAGTGTTTCGGAGATCGACGATCCACATTGGAATTTTGGCCTTCGAAAATTCTCGTTGAATATTCCTTTATCATACTATGTTCGAATATTCTAAACTCCCGAAACTATCTAGACTCCCGGAGTCCCGAACACACCACCAGCTATGTTGGCTAGGTGGCCATGAACTAACAGCTGACACACAGCGAGGGTCAAGGGGTGACACGTGTCCTCATTAAGGGGTGACATGTGTCATGCTTTAATAGGCATAAGGGGTCTATGAATTGACCAAAACTAGGTGACATGTGGCACATGTAATGTAGGTCTACTTCATGTCGAATGGCGTCATCAAGCCACGTCATCTTAGACTGATAAGTGCTCAGCCCTTCGATCTAACGGTCCGTAAGATTCCATGTAGATTCATATATCTACGACTCTCATTACTTCGCGGCTCCGGGCTTCATAGCTTTACAACTCCTCACGTCCCAAATTCCCCAAAGAGCTAAGTCTCTAGACTCTCTAATCTAGCACCAAGTGTCCTCATTCTACCAACGATCGAGATTCACTTCGGCGCTCGTGACTTCAGGAGTTTTCACACTTTGAAAACTCAGGGATAAAATTATTTGGAGTACTAAGTCTCTAGACTATGGGATCTCTTGCCACATACCCACTCATCCAACGGTTCTGGTTCAACATACAACACTTGACAGAGGACGAGTAGGGGCCACGTGTCACTCCACGATGCGTTCCCAGTTAGTTGGGTAGTCGAGGGTGGGTCCCTTAGATCGACGGCTAGGAGGGATTCCTAAGGATCTGAAAAATCGATGGTTCATGTCACTTCGATAGTTCGACATTCGGGTGTTCGGTGTGTATCTTCTGGCTTTCCTTCCGAACCACGCCGGATCTATCGCCACGTGTACCTAGCATCTACGAGTAGGATTTACTATGGCTTGTAGAGATTTGGGGAAAACTCGCATGTCTCTAAATAACTGAATACCCGGACTCCTGAATAATCATTGATCTATGGACACGTGTCCCTCCATTATCAACAGTCTAGATTAACTCTATGACTCCGACATTCGGAAGTTTCAGTGCTAGACCACTCCTATTCCCCCGAAGTAGCACTTCACCGAAGCGCTTAACGCTTCCCTTCCTATGTTCGATCTAATGACTGAGAGAGATCTACATTGGATCCCTAGATCGACAACCCTCGTCGATTCATGACTTCGACCTTCGACTATTTTCAAGGATTGTGGAGTCACAAGTCCCGAAGCTGAAAGAGCTAGCTCCTTTCGGACTAGCACATGGTTCCTAGGCGTCGGTCACATGGGTTCTTTGGGAAATATTGTAGGCTAAGCACTAATATTCTTAGCATCAAATGGGTTAAGGACATGGGCATGAGCCCTCAGTTAGATGGGTGGATAGTCTGAAGGAAAAAAAAACACCCTTCTCCCACAAAGATGAACTTGACATTCCCGCTAAGGTGAATTCAAAGGATCGACGAGACTTAGACGTTTCAGTCAATCCTACCCCAACTCTCCTGCGGATTCACATCCCATGACTCTCTAGAAGCTAAACTGAAATAACTCAAAGATCATATAAATATAACAGTTTACAAAATCCAAAGAGCATTTCTAATAGTTGTTTAAATACCGAAGGACTTAACCATAAACACAAACATTCATCATCGCATCCAATATATATATATATATAGAATATGATAATACTTATCTATTTCATATTGTAGCCAACGAACTGGATGTGTGTGTTTTCCTTTCCACCCAACCATAGGCTTAGAGGAATTCATTCTTAACACTCTAGCCACCCCCGTGCCAAACCATGATATCACTAGGGAACTATGCCATTTCTCAGAAACCTTCCCTTTGTCGCAACATCCCTGCGAGGTTTATCAGATGCTTCACCAACATCAAGCTTGTAGCCTTTCTCTTTTCTTCTGCATATCTAGATCGTGTGTTCCCCTCTGTGCATGAGTTCTTATCTGGTGTCTCTCCTGCTCTCTGCAGAGCCTCGTGTGCGCTTTCTTCCCACTAACTGTGTGTCTTCTCTTGTCTCTATTTTTCTGTATATCCTTCCTAGGGATGGGTCTCTACCTATATTGTTCCTTATGTTAGAAGGAAACTTGGGTCAGCCTGGTCTGCCAGACCCTATGGTACTTCAGGCTGACATTCTTCAGTTAGATCATGCTTCCATTCATGGGGGTGGTTGAGTGTTCAACCACCAATCCTTCCTTCATTAACTAATTCATCTTCTTGGGATCCATAAGGGGGTTTATCATTCCCAACAAGGGGAAATTCGGGGTCACTTGACATAATGCACCCTCTCTTATAGTTTTCCCATTCTTTCTCTAGTGATATCATGGCCAATACTTCAAGGCTTCACCCCCACAGTCAATTATTGGCAATTCAAACAATAAAACATTTACATTGTTCCCATGCCATAACATGGTGATAATAATTAATGATTAATTCCGAGCTAGGGGAAATAGGGCTATTACAATCCCCTCCCCCTTAAAAGGAACATCCTCCTTGGTGTTGTTTCTCAGTAACACCGGTCATGCCTTTCTCATTCAACTGCTTTAGAAGTCTTGACCCTCTTTCTTGGTCAGGTCCTTTTTCGACTCTTAGCCTTCATCACTTGTCTTCAATAATATTGGACAACAAGCATATTAATCACATATTTCATGCGTAAACATTTTATTGTTGCATAAAATTCAAGAGAATTTCATAACTTATCACAATACTCATTTGTGTCGTTCGTGGATTCATATCCACATGGATGACTGGTTTTCTTGGCTCATTGTTTTTCCTGGACATACCCATTGTGTGCATGATCCCAATCAATAGTTTATAAGAATTATCAAGTCTCCTCTTCCTTGCAGTCACTCACCTTCTAGGCCTAGGCTCAGGCATCCCCTTTTCTTCTACACAATTCCTCGGGCGATCCATCTTGCCTTGCCAAGGCTTTCTCACACAACAATAATTTCAGAGATTTCATTGAGCCTTACAATTGAGGCATCCCTCAGACTTCCTCTGTCGAGGCGTCCAATCGGCTTGTGTTGCCACAAAATAACATGTTCTAAGGTGATCATGGCTTACCACAGGGTCCTCATGTCTCAACAATAGTATCTTTCATGCTTTCCGACTTGACAACCTTCATATGTCCTCCCTAGACACATATTTTTAATCTCACCTGTATCACAAGTATACAAAATTATGATAAATTATCATCAATTTCGAATTCAATTTTTTTTGCAAATCTGTTACCCACAGATTTCCACATTCCCCATTTATTTTCATTTCTGTTCCGCACAGGAACCAGATTCACAAGTATGGAGATTTCCTTCCCATAATTCTTTATCTCAACAGACAATTGGTCTTCCTTATCCTTATGGGCTTACAATACTAACATATCCAAGACCCTTTTTATTCCCGCAACTTCAACATTCCTCATCCAAACAAATTGTTACTTTCCATAAACATTATATTTTCAAACGATGCATACTAATGGTCCAAGTCATTTTCATCTATTCAAGGTATAAAGAAAAAATGAAATATTATTATTATGTAAGCATCTTGTCAACACACTAAATTTTCCAAATGCAATTTAAATATCAAATGTCTTTAATCAATGTGCCATTATTCATGGCCACATTCACACCCAATGAAACCTTGCATTGGTTTCAAGTTTGCCATACTTTATGACAAGCACATTTCCATGGTGTGTTGGATCTTAACCAACCATTTCACCATAGGGATAATTCATTCTCATTCATTATTGCAGCATGACTTTACTTCCTACTATAGGTTGATCATGATCCCAAATCAACACATATGAAACTATAATTTTCTCTCAAATGCACCCAAGCATTCTTCCTTCATTAGTAACCAGGGTGCCAACACTCATGGCCACCCAAATTTGCTTTTCTCTAACACCTATACAATGTAAATAGAAATATTGGAAGGTCCTCCTTCCTCAATGGAAAATCCATTGTATGTCCTTTATGCAAACATGCATTTCCTCGAAACAATTCCATGCAATGTGCTAACTATGATCACCTTTATTCCCAATCTCCCTAGATTGGTTATCGTACCATGGTACTTTTTACTCCTGCAATTTTCGTGCAAGGATTATAACTCATCTTTGGATGGCATAGAATTACTCTCTCTATTATTCATGTTCCTTTCTTGAATCACACCCTACTTGGGTATAAATGGCATACAACAGCCACTCAAAGTCTATTTGCATATCTTTGAGATAATACACTCTTTTCATAAGGATTTCCTATCAAATTCCTTCATATCTTATGCCACATAGGTATGCACATTTTTATACCTGCTTTAGCTGCTAGCACCCTATCGGATATCACATCATCAATGGTGCTTTGTGGGGACTTGTAAACTCCCTTCAATGATCTTGTAATGACAACCTTCTCATAGTCATCCTCTGCTTAAGGTTGTCCATCATTGGCAATTGTCTTCCTCAACAACTCTACTTCCTTTCTACACATGTCATACATCATAAATGTATTAGTCGTCATGTAAAATAAAAATGCTTGTATCATCGCATTCGAATTAATAAAACATTTTCAGATATTCCCTAACGTACATTTATGCACTTCATTACATTATCCTTAATGCTTCCATGAGTGAAACACCATCAATTCTCAATTGTTTCCACAGTCATACAACCATCATCATTATGGTGTCAAAAAATTTACTTTCATCAGCATACCAACTTCCTCGTCCTAGAGAAAACATAATATACAATAAGAAAGGAGTTAGGGCTCTTCCCCTTTCCAACTCCTCAATGCCTTTACTTTATATGGCTCACCCAAGCCTATTCATCCAAACTTATTTATCTATCTAATTTATTTTTCCAGTTGTACTTGGTCCCACAGTTGTTCTTTTCAACCTACATCTCTGTTAAACAATTCAGAGTTCTTAGGGTGAGAAAAGTGTTCCTCCTTTTTTTCCTTCTTTGCTTATGCAATCTACTTCTTATTGTGATCTTCCTGGTCCTTTCTTGAGCAGACTTGGTTAGGCTCACCCTAATCCTTAGGATACATCAACATGCTTTACTAGAAAAACTTTTGTTCATAAGGAATCATGAACCAGTGCATGATGCATATTACCATTCATTTATCATAGTGGTTTGTTAGCACTCTGTAATTTAAAACTGATAGATAACCAGAAAACCACTTTAGAACTGGAAACTATCCTATACAAAGGTAACCAGAAAACCACTTTAGAACTGGAAACTATCCTATACAATTCAGAGAGGGATTTCTCTTGTCACTTATTCTCTGATAGATAGGTTTTCTTTGCTAAAATCAATGGCTAGGTTTCGATAATTGGACAGATTTTTATAAGTTTTGTTGGCAAGGAGGTATGGTATCTCTTGGGAAATGGAGTCAACCCCTAAAAATGAATGAAAACAATGACTGGTATGTTGAACTTCCCAGAGGAACAAAGGCTAAATTAGGTGACAAAATTTCATTTTTTTAGTTTGCTGTGTATGGCGAAAGAAGAAGGAAACATGTAACAAAATCAGAGCACCGTGAAAGATGAATTCTAACAAGTTAAGAGAGAAAAAAACAAAGTTTAAATCACTTGAATCTAAAGCACCCTTTAGATGAATTTTAGACCCTTTAATATCTAATTTAAACAGATGGAATGCATATGAATAATAAGAACACAAGAAATACATACAAAGACTAGAGCACAAGCTTCAAGATACCACCATTAGAATCTTTTTCTTGGAAATTTCTGGACTTCTGCATTCATATTTCATTTAGAGTCACATAAGTTTTTACAATATCAAGCAAAATGACTATACTTTTGCCAACTCACCCCTTTTTACATCAAAAGTGATCAAATATATAAGAGCCTATTGCCACACTGGGCTACTAGGAGTTGAACTACTGCCACTTATAATCATGGATCTGGTTACATTGAAGGAGAACAACTCCTAAACAACTTTACTAAAAATAGTAAATCTGATTTTGACCATCTTAAATGTAAAACAAAATATCTTTTAAAATCATAGATCTTGAGGAAAAATCGAAGATGTTGTTGTGATGAGTCACCAAGTACATATGGAAACCACTTTGAGGCATCCCATGTGTTGTTGAGAAACTTTTCCACCTTTTCATAGCAAATTGGAGCTATTGTTGCACAAGTGCTACCTACATCGTTTGTGTAGCGCACTTCATTTTGTCGAAACCTATGCAGAACCTGGTGGAAACAACTCACCGGAGACCTGTGTTTACTACAAAGATCATATGCCAATCACCTCATGTTGTCCCTTTTATTCATGTGAGTCTACAACATTTGTGTAGAGAGCTCGCTACGCAAGTGTTGTGTATGACAATTTACCAATCAAAACAAGAACTGTGTCCAGGAAATGACTTATGTTGTCACCCTTCTGTGAATCAGAGGTATAGGGAGTGCAAAATGTTTTTCATAACATATCTCAAATCTGATAACATCCTTACTCTTCTCAATCCTCATGTCCTTTGTAATTCCTCAATGCAAGATCCCATAATGAGCACAACTTATATGCATAACCAAAACTTGAGATGACCTCTTACCTAAAAAGAAAAAATTGTAAGGTTTCTTCATATATATCTATGCTACTTCTGCAAGTAGTTCAAGCCTCCTTCTGGCTTCATCATTTAGCTGCATTTTTTGCTTGAGATACCTATTTTCCTTTCTTAATGTCAAGTTTTTCACTTTCAAGTTTCCTACTTTCTTGAGCAGAGCTGCATTTCTTCTCATTTTGGACTAGCCACTAGAAAGGGATGCACAAGAATTATCTATGGCTGGTTTGCATTCTCGAAAGTGTTTCATTATTTTGTCCTATGATATCATTTTTTATTCTTTGAGCTAAATAATTTGGTCTTGGGCTTCCCTCAATTGTTTATCTAGCCACTTCACAGTTTTCTCACCCTCTCCAGGTGATGTATGGGGTTTTTCAATTGTTGCAGGCTGGCCTTGCACATCTGCAGTATTTTTCCTGGTTGAGGACCTTGTTATAGGAGTTGAAGGTTTGGCTGAAATTGTAGTCTTGGGACTTTGCAAAACTTCCTTCTCCTTTGATATTTCATTTCTAGAATCTGCCTTAATTTGTGGTGTCTATGCCTCAGGAGCCTTCTCTGCCAACTTCCTTTTCAATTCTCTGCTCTCCTGGTAGAACTGAGCTATGACATGATGAACTTCTCTAAGTTGTTGTTGCATTTCCATGATCTTTGAATCTTTCTCCCATGAATTCACCTATTATTCATCCATCTCCTGAGCTGCAACTTCAACCAAATCTTACTGTACTGTGGGTGTGGAAAACTTTCTAGCAGCTAACCTTATGATTGGTCTGTTGGGTGCTTGTGTCTCTTTTGGCTCATCAATGAACTGTAGCCTCCTACCTCTCTTCAGAACTGGTTGGCTTGGTGATGGGCCCTCAATCTCTTTTCCCTTTTCCTTTTCATAAGCACTTCTTCCTTTTCCTCCTGAGCTATTAGAAGCCAGTCTTTCAGCAGACAAGGGGGTATCTCCTTTGGGATACAGGGGAATGTTTTTTGATGTCAACAAGGAATCCAATTCCTTTTTCAGTTTTCTTAGCTCCTCAACCACTAACAACTTCACCAAAGAGAAGTGGAACATGCTACTCTTAAGTTGGTTAGCCCTGGCTTGGATTTTATCTGCCATTTTTCCTAAACTTCTATATAGGTAAAAAGGTAAGTTAAGGGGGATTTTTCTTGTGAAATGAATGAGGAGTCTCATATGGTACTGGTACACCCTATCAAACCTACCCTCACAAGTGAAATACCTTTGGATTACTCTCAACAATTTCTCATAGAGTTCCAAAACATACTCCCTGGGGATAGTGGCACCAATATTCTTCTTTCTATACTGGGGCTTGAGGAAATCAATATAAAACATAATCTCCAAAGACATACATTTAAACCATTTATCTCCCTGTATTGGAATCTTTGTTGTAGCTACTATGGTCTCCTCTGATATTGGAAAGGTGACCTCTGCAATGGTTGTATTGACACCATTAAAGTTCAAGGAAAACTCCTTTTTCAGTTGCATGTTGTACCCCTAGATCCTTTCACGAAATCTCATACACCCGGCCTGCTCAAACGATATTCCGTAGGCAGGGTCTGAATTTACCAAAGTAAAATATTGTGGCTCATACCTCAACACATTTTCACCCCTATATTTATTTTTTTCCTTCGTTGTCATGGCTTCCTGATTCTTTTCTTTGCAAGGTAATCTTTCAAAACTGTAAAAAGAAGATGGGTTTTCGAAATTTAGCAGGAAAGCTTGCACAACAAATTAATAGGGCTAGGGTTTGCTCGAATAAGAGTAACATACCTTTGTTGTATGAGAGGTGAACTATTTTAGGGGATAATATAGCATAAAATACGATCTCAAAAGGTTTTTACACAGTGATACTACGAACAAGGAATGGATAGAAAAAACACATCAACAATATTTGTGTAGCGAGTAGTACCACATAGAGTTTGCGTAGCGAGGGGAATCTACACAGGGTTTGCATAACAGAAGACTTTAAATCTTGCTCGAGGGATTATGGCTTATGCATAGGTCGTGAATGCAATGAAAATAGACAAAAGGTAGAAAATGTGCATGCGTGAGTGGATAAGGAGCGGATTTGAAAAAGAAAGTACTTGTTCATAGATGACAACACCTCTCAATCCAATTCTAGTAATTTGCGTAGCGAATCAACAACGTGCATATGTTTGAAGTTTTCCAATGGTACAAATGACATGGGGTGTAATCATTGTCCCGTTTTCTGACCTCATAAGTTGTGATGATGAACCATGATACATTTTGACATGACTTTCATCCCTAACCTATGACTCGACTTTGACACATAATTTCCCATTTTGTGACATGATTTTAAACTAGGAGAACAAGGACCTTTACAAATATTTCAACATGATGGACTCATATACCCCTTGATGGTGTATTATGAGATAGACACAACACCCTTTGACTCAAACCTATGACTTAACTCTCTATTGACATGCAAATTACCTTTTATTTGATCAATAACTTCATGAACAAAACACACTCACTATGACTCATTTAGGAATGCCTTGGTCTTCCCAAGACCAAGGCATGACTCTGAAAACTCTAGAAAAATCTCTAACTCTACCCTAAAAATAATGATGCTAACATGGTCTACATTCGTTTGTTAGTTTTCCACTCACACATTTTGTTTTAGAATGTAATCAAGGATTCTTGTGTATATATATATATATATATATATATATATATATATATATATATATATATATATATATATATATATNTTGTTTGCAGTCCATTACTCAATTCTCAACAGTAATTAAGATTGTGACTTTGTTCTCCTAACAGAGTCTTCACACAGTTCCTCCACAGGGAACTCCTTCAGCATGCAACTTCCTTATTGCCTATCCATCACTATTTGTGATGGCCTCAACCTTGAGTTAGCTTAAGCTATTTACCAAATATTCCATAAGGAATATAAACATGCATCCCTGTCATGCATCTGAATTATGTATCTACCCATATTTTGGTTTTTTTAACTTACATGCATGATGTACTTAGTCATATGCATAATCATAAGCCTGTGTGGAGATGCCATAGGTATATTTCACAACCTACATACATCTCTACTTTAACATTAGTCAACTCATGATTGTTCACAATCATTCCTATGTGATCCTCAAAGGCATAATCATGTGCCTCTCATCCTGACAACAGAGCCTCATTGCTCGTTTACTCTTTCATCTATTTATATTGTCCTTTCCTGGGGGAATGGAGCACATTCCCCTTAAGATATCATCCAAAACAAAACTTTCATGGCTCTTCAGGATGGATTCAATCATGCATCCATGGTCTTCATTTGATCTTGGAAAGTGTAATGCTTGCCTCTCATTTCACTCATTTAGGCAGTCACCTCATGCCTTTAGTATACCTACACTCTTACATCATACATGTGCATCACTTGCACATTTACTATCATTCATACCTAACTGGTATTACTATCAGGATTCATATCAAGAAGCTTCACAAAGCATTAAATCCATGAAAGCTCATTGTTTGCACCCTTTCCATGTTATACATGCACATGGACACATCAGACTTCCAAATCCTTCTCCCAAGGATCTTATTGCCATTCGCAAGACAAGTTCCATAGAGATACTCAACACTAAGCTTCCCTCTCGTTTGGGAGTTTGCATCCATTCAATTTTTATCCACATGGTTAGTTTAACAGGCATAATCATAACTATGTCCCTCTTTCCATATGACAACAATCAACAAGAAATTATCCTTGCCCCTGGTGTTATAAGATGACTCAATATCCTGGAATTATTATCTGGGCAAATCCAACAGCTCCCCCAGGAAACAAGACAACTTATCAAGCTTCTCTCTCATGCCTCAAACCCTTCTTGGTCAACAGATTCCTACAAGGGAATATTTTCCTAAACTCCCTCTTATAGCTATTTGAGTATACCAAGTTATTTCCATATGGTTATCATCCACCTTTGGATGTCAATCTGACCCATTGGGCTTTTAGAATTTCCCCAATACTTCCTTTACCACATTTAGGATCAACATTTAATTAACTATTTTACCTTATTTACAATATATTTCAATATCTAATCATATTTGGACTATTCCCTTAAAGCCGAGATACAATTTCGAATTATGTTACTTACTAAGTATTCTAGCTCAAAAATACAGAGTATCTTTAGGTCATAAACAATATTAACCATTATACCTATAATTCTTCCTTTTGTTCAACAACGGTCAGGGATGGAGGTCACTCTCCTCCTCCCACAAGAATTCTGGCAGACTAGTTTCTTATCCACAAAGCAAGGGAGGCTGTTGTGATTTCTCACTCAATCAATCTATATATATACAACTTCGTTTATCAACTTGATTAGAAAAAACCTGCCCAACAATTCATGTACCCATAAAAAAATTCATTTCTCAGTTCTCTTTGAAACCCAAGAGTTGTGCATGCTCTCCCTTTTAAGAGAATGGTCACCAAACTCATTCCTCTGATCGTGAGGGGTTATACACATATACCAGGTTTAATTCTCCATTAAAGAAATAATTATTACTGCTATGGATCCTTTCAATCCATTCACATCCAAGTATTGCTATTATTTCCCATCGACATAATCCCACTCCTGTAGGATCGACTTATCATTTCCAAAAATAAAATGGCAGGCTTCCTCTGCCACAGACTAGCATGATTCACTGTCGTTGGGTAAAATCCCAACTAAATTTTAAATCTGCATCCTTCTACTCAAGGAACTTATGCAGATGATTTTTGTTTGGCATTAATATTCACAACAATCTCATCTTAGCCTTGGTAACCCAATCTTATGTTTGTACAACAACACGTACGATTGCATAGTGAAGTCAACTTCTTTATTTGGAAACATTAGCAACATACAATGCATATTTCCAAAACATCTATTAACAATCGGAGGTTTCATTCCTCGCTTTAGTAGAGGTTTACTAAGCCTCTTTGGAATGGGTAAAATAAGGTGTTACCCCAAGCAGGCCAAGTGTTCTTGCCATGCCCTGATACGAATTTGTAACACACCCAACCCATAAATACCCTTTCTAGGGATGGGGCATCAAATTTGTGTTCTTCCTAATGATATCAAATCCTAATTCAAAGGTCTTCATCCTCTTCTACTCATCTGTAGTTTTCTAATGACTATTACCAGCTTGAAATATGATGCCTATTTTGCAAGATACAGTCTCTCGAAGCTATCCGAGAGATATTAGTTGGGGTCTTCGGCATTGAAAGTTTCTTTTCTTACTGCACACAATTTCCCTGAAATCCTGAAATCTCGCCACGTGGCCTTAGCCATTCGACGATCAATGTTCGATGATTTACATTGAATGTCCCCTCTTCAGTGTTCGGTCGTCGACAATCGATGACCTTCGTACTACATTTTTGGCATTTTGACGATCGACGATCCTCATTGGACTTTCGAGCTTTGACGATCAACGTTTCTCATTGAATCTTCCTTTATAATTAGACTCTTGGAGTCCCGGACACATCACCGGCCATGCTGGCCAGGTGGCCATGAACCAACAACTAACATGCGGTGAAGGTCAAGGGGTGACACATGTCCTCATTAGGGGGTGACACGTGTCATGCTTTAATAGGCATAAGGGGTTTGTGAATCGACCAAAATTTGGTGACACATGACACGTGTAATGCAGGTCCACGTCAAGTCGAATGACGTCATCAAGCCACGTCATCTTAGACTGATAAATGCTCAGCCCTTCGATCTAATAGTCCATAAGATTCCCTGTAGATCCATAGATCTACGACTCTCGTTACTTCGCAGCTTTAGGATTCAGAGCTTTCCAAATCCTCATGTCACGAATTCCTCGAAGAGTTAAGTCTCCAGACTCTCTAATCTGGCGCCAAGTTTCCTCATTCTACCAACGGTCGATATTCACTTCGGCGCTCGCGACTTCGGGAGTTTTCACACTTTGAAAACTCTTGGCTAAACTTCTCCAGAGTACTATGTCTCCAGACTATGGGATCGCTTTCCATGTACCCACTCATCCAACGGTTCTGGTTCAATAGACAACACTTGACATGGGATGAGTAGGGGCCACATGTTGCTCCACGACACATTCTCGGTTAGTTGGATAGTCGAGGGTGGGTCCCTTAGATCAACGACTGAGAGGGATTCTGAAGGATCCGAAGATCGACGGTCCATGCCACTTCAGCAGTTCGACATTTGGGTGTTCGACGTGTATCTTTCGGCTTTCCTTCCAGACCATGCTGGATCTATCGCCACGTGTACCTAACATCTACAACCAGGATTTACTCTGGCTTGCAGATCTTCAGGGAAAACTCACGTGTCTCTAAATATCTGAATACCCATACTCCCAGATAATCATTGATCTGTGGATACGTGTCCCTCCATTATCAATGGTCTAGATTAACTCTGTGACTCCGACATTTGGGAGTTTCAACGCTAGACCACTCCTATTCCCCCGAAGTAGCACTTCGTTGAAGCACTTAACACTTCCCTTCCTATATCCAATCTAACGACTAAGAGAGATCTACATTGGATCCCCATATCGACAACCCTCATCGATTCACGACTTCGGCCTTTGGCTATTTTTTAGGATTGTGGAGTCACAAATCCCGAAGTCCCGAATCCGAAAGAGCTAGCTCCTTTCGGACTAGCGCAGGGTTCCTAGGCCCCGGTCACATGGGTTCTTTGGGAAATCTTGTGGGCTAAGAACTAATATTCTTAACAACAAATGGGTTAAGGACATGAGCATGAGCCTTCAATTAGATGGGTGGCTAGTCTGAAGGGAAAAACTCCCTTCTCCCACAGAGATGAACTTGACATTCTCGCTAAGGTGAATTCAAAGGATCAACAGGATTTAGTCGTTTAAGTCAATCCTACCCCGACTCTCCTGCGGATTCACATCCCATGACTCTCTAGCAGCTAAACTAAGATAACTCAAAGATCATATAAATATAACAATTTACAGAAGCCAAAGAGCATTTCTAATAGTTGTTCAAATACTGAAGGACTTAACCATAAACATAGACATTAATCATCGCA
>ML805999.1:220017-246209 GCA_009831015.1 Picea engelmannii | reverse complement strand
TATTGTAGCCAACAAAATGACTGTGGGTGTTCTCCTTTCCACCCAACCATAGGCTGAGAGGCATTCATTCTTAGCACTCTGGCCACCCTAGTTCCAAACCATGATATCACTAGGGAACTATGCCATTTCTCATAAACCTTCCCTCTGTCATAGCATCCATGCGAGTTTTATCAGATGCTTCACCAACATCAAGCTCACAACCTTCCTCTTTTCTTATGCATATCTGGATCACGTGATCCCCTCTGTGCATGCATTCTTGTCTGGTGTCTCTCCTTTTCTCTGCAGAGCCTCGTGTGCGCTTTATTCCCACTAACGATGTGTCTTATCTTGTCTCTATTTTTCTGTATATCCTTCCCCGGGATGGATCTCTACCTATCATGTTCCTTCTGTCAGAAGGAAACTCGGGTTAGCCTGGTCTACCAGACCCTGCAGTACTTCAGGCTGACATTCTTCAGTTAGACCATGCTTCCATTCATGGGGGTGGTTGAGTATTCAACCACGAGTCCTTCCTTCATTAACTAATTCCTCTTCTTTTGTTCTGCAAAGGGGTTTATCATTTCCAACAAGGGGAAATTCGAGGTCACTTGAAATAATGAACCCTCTCTTATAGTTTTCTCATTCTTTCCTCTAGTGATATCATGGTTAGTACTTCAAGTCTTCACCCCCACAGTCATTTATTGGCAATTCAAACAATAATACATTTACATTGTTCCCATGCCATAGCATGGTAATCATAATTAATGATTAATTACAAGCTTGAGGAAATGGGGGTATTGCATGTTTCCTCTAGAGTGGATATGGTCTTCTAATTCTACAAAAAATTGTTCCTTGGGTTTTGATGCACAGATATCTCCAAGCTTGGGTAAACGACACCATTCAACTAGTTTTTTGGAAACCGTGTGAAGGCATGTGCAGTTGTCGACTGATATAGATATATTTTGTTCCAACATAGTGCCTATTCCATGGTAGTTGGTAAGCACTGCACAATTAATTTGGTTCTCCTTCTTTATCGTTTTGGGTAAGTCTGAAGGCATGTTTTTATCTTCCTCTTGCCATTTATTTAATTCGTCCATACCTAGGTAGTCTCTATGCAATTCTACCTTTTTCTTCTTGATCGTCTCTAGTAAGGCTAGCAACTACGTAGATAAATCCTATAACTCTCTTAGGCTAGTGTACAATTTCCTTAGTTTTGTCCCCATATCTTCCTACAACTCATAAGTGCAGGCTATGAACTCAGTAATGTTGGTCATATTAACCTTGTAGTATTTGACTTTTGCTTGAGGTGTCAAATCCTTTCCCTGTATTCTTCAATTTCTTGAGTTATGCTCCTTATGTTATGCTTTGTAGCTTGCGAGAATGCCACTCCATTCAAGGCCAAGGCTATAGGGTACTTTCTAGTATCGATGAAAAGTGGGGTCTATGTGATTATGGAGAGTGTTGGTTCCTTGGTACTGAAAGAATTTTGCGATATTTCCTTACAATCATTCATGTAGATTTGTCAAAAATAAAAGAATTGAGACTGTCTACTCTATCAAATTTGGAAGGGGTGAATTCAGCCAATACAAGTTCACCAAGAGGGAAATGGACTCCTATTATAGTAGTTCTTGAAGTTCCAATCATGGTTTCTGATGGCCCAATTTCCATTGGGTTTGTTCATTGTGCCTCCTCTTGATATTTCTTATCGTCTTGTTATTTCTTAAGCCTCATTTTTTCTTCTCGTTTTAGCTTCTCTTCTTACTATTTTCTTATTCTTTCTTGTTCGTGTTATCCCTCCCTCTTCATTTCCTCTTATTATTTATTTTTCCTACCTACATCTTACCATTGAAGCCTCAATGCTTCAAATTCTTGTTTTGTCTTCTCTCCCTCTATTGTTTCCTTGGAAGTAGCTTCCTATGCCTACTAAATATTTAGTGCTTCATCGTCTTTCTCCAATCTTTCTTTTTTAGTTGTTTCCTTGGCTACAAATTCCTTTGTTGTCCTTTCTTTTTGTAGGTGATTCTTTTCTAACTTGTCTTTTCTTGGCCTAGAGATGCATTCCATCCTAAATATGATGTCATCATAATTAATGGCCCTCCTATAGATTTCCTCCTCCCTCCATACTTCATTATGGTAGATCCACCTGTATTTGTAGATTTTACAGTGTTGGCTGGTAATGTCCAAGGTGCCATGCATGTGGAATATTTCTTCTCCAAAATCAAAACCCTCCAAGTTTCATACTTATGTTGTTTCCTCTTTGTCATCCTTAAAGTTGTAATCTCCCACATATAAGAGAAGCAGAGGCCAAGGAAAATTATTTTTGAGTCTAAGGCTTCTCTGACTCTGTACACTAGTGTGTGATGTATATCTTCTTAGAGATCCAACCTATTTGGTATAAACCTAGGGAGTAAATGGGGAGATTTCATGGCTTTGTAGACTCTGATGTATGTCCCCTTCTCCATAACATAACAATCATCTACTTTTGTTATTGCCTGCATCACCTTTTCATACATACACAGTGTTGAGGAATAGGACAACAACTGATATGAGGAAATCAAGAATTGTTCATGGATTTTGTGATAATGAATATGGTACTTATGCTCCCATAAGTATTGGAAATAAATGTGCAAGGGAGACCATTGAATTACCACTACTATCCCATACCTGGGAAAGCATGGACTACATAGACAATTTATAGAAATTAAGAAGCCATTTGAAATGTAGGGTGTGTCCTAGGCACTGCTTGTTTGGATGCTAAGATGGTCTCTTCTAGAGAAGTTGAGAGAATGACTATCAAATTCAACACGGTGTCAGTTTTAGTAACTATGTGTATAAGTGACACCCATCATTCTTTGAAATTTATGGCATATTCTTCCCTGTATAGTCTACTCAGAATGGCTCCAAAAATTTTGTATGGGGTTCTCAACAATCTCATAGGATAATTTATTGTTCTCCTTGCCATGAACATTTTCCCATGGACCCACCAACTCTCCATCACTTCTCTACAGTCATATGGGAATTGTAGCATCCATTCTTTAGTGAGGTTGACCTCTGATGCATTGAGTTTTTAATATGTGTAATATGGAGGTCTGAAATGAAGCGATAGCTTTCCCAATGGTGTATTTGATAATCCTATTGTCCAAATCAGTTCAATTGATGATCCATGAGATGGCCTCTGTGAAAGGAAAGACAACATGGGCACAACCATTTTGTGCAATTGGGAATGTTTGATTACCTGGTAGACTCCATCATCCAGTTCAATATCCAGAGGGAGAAGTGGCATCACTAGATATGTATCTTCCCAAAACATTTGGTATACATCATCCCATCTATAGACAATACCAGGATCCATGTAGCATATTGTTTCATTATATGTTGGTTGTACGACGCCAAAATCTACTTCTATTTCCTCCTCTTTGTCTAGGGTCATTTCAATGACAAGGTATTTTCCCTTTCTATCCTTCTTGGAATCAGTATCAGGATACTGCACCTCATCCATGTTAACAACATAAAACACTAGCACTGTTAGTTTTAAAAGATATAAATTCATGTGTGGAGACAAGTATCTAAGGATTCAAAAAATTCTTATCTATTGATGGTGGCTATCTTCATGAGAGGAATTTTGTACTTGAGAATGTTATTTCAATGCCCCCCCTAAAACTCATGGTATTTATTGTTTCTCCCAGAAGGGGGAAATCCCAATAATGGATCTGTGTGGGTTCAAATGGGAAAATAGGGGAAACTACTAATAAATTCATCATTTATTTGAAAGTTCTACACAAAAATATGTTATTGCTTGGTCGAGTTTGATAGGAGGAAAAAATCAGAGCCTTTTTTTGGGAATAGAACACGACTCCATTCCCTTCAAGCAATGTCCACGATACATTTGGAGGACAACTCTGCTAGTGGGGGTGGAATGGAGAATGAGAGGAAAGGGGGACCTGGTAAGATGGAAATGATTCATCCTCCCTAGTGGGCATACAGATAATTTATTTCAATAAGAAAAAAACAATTTTGTTGGGAGAAGGAAAAAACTTATATAGCATGGTCGTACAAAATATTGGGGAAAATGGATGGATGCATGCAATCCCTTGATTGATTCATTTCTTTAAGTTGCTTAGGGAATCCTAGGGCCACGTGGAAAGATGTTGCTAGTTAGGGTGGATTCCTTTTAATTTATGGGAATTTGTAAATAAATGATCTCCCTATACCTTTGGGGATGAATGCATACCTAGAAGAAGTCAATTGGTGAGCTTTTGGTAAGGTTCCATATGACGATTTGATCATCGTTCATCTTGAGATGTTGTGTGGTGGATTTGGTGAACTCGAGGAGGAACGACAAGTGAGAAAATGACAAGTGAAATGGTGGAAATATTGAATAAATAAGGGGCAAACTTGTTTTTATATATATAAAAAAACTTTTTGACACATTTGACCTTTTTTTCTAAAATTTCAAATATGTCACATCAAGGTCAAATCACGGTATCACATGTAAGGAAACTTTGATGAGGCATGATAAGAAAGTTTGTTGTCATGATTTAAAACTTAGGGAGGTGCAGTATATCACACAATAACATTTGGGAACGATACACTGCAGAAGGGGAAAATTTCATTGAAAGCGATGCGTCATGCCTAAAATCATCCTCTATGTGATATGTGATATATCACATGCTTGGAAACTTTTGATCAATATGATACATCGTAGGAGAATATTTTAGGCATGTGATATAATGTGGAGAAGGGAAACTTCAAGTTGAATTTTTTCCAAAATATTCGAATTTTTTTTTCTTCTTTTTGTCGTGATGAAGGAAAAGTTGTTGCGATGCAGTGTATCGTTCCCAAAACTAACTTCATTGCAATACAAAACAAAGAAATCAAGTTTTTGTGCGATGTGAAAATATTTGTTTTACAAGTTTGGAAGACTTCAAAAGGACAAAATGGCTCAAAAGGTTTAGGAAAAAGATAAAGGTAATTCTTTGGATCCTAGTGAGTTCTAAGAAGGAAGAGCAAGACCAACTTCATAGAAAATTTCAAAGTAAAGTGATCAATCCAAAGCAAGTCCATGAAGGCTTGAAAATCCAAAAAAGAAAAGGAGGGGCCCCGTGCTATTTTCTACCATCATCAGATCGTGGAAATAAAAAATAGTATGAGGTGGGGTTGTAGTTAGCTCAACAGTTGGTGACACACTGAGTGAAACCATGAATATCCACAAACAAGCTTTAATATAATTACTATTTCTGTTATGGAAAGATTCTAGATTTGATAAAGCATCTAAGCTTCAGCTCGATGAATCCCACTATACCTTGTCCTTTAGATTAGATGGATGAGTATTCATTTCTAGTTTGAGAATATTACTAGTTATAGTTGCGAGGAAAAAATATGAAGTTCATTCCTTGACTTAGTTCTTCCTTAGAGGCCAATGTAGTGTCAAACAATTATTACATACAATAATGCTAAATATTTAGGTTAATTATTCACAATATTTTGGTGTTGCTATGCTACCAGTGAACATCCATAGCCCCGATGGAGTCACCTTGGTATCACAGGTCTTGCTCCACTACCATGAAGAAACCATAACCCCGACGAAGATACCTACATGTCCCACGTGATCTGAAATGCCTTTCCCAATCCTTTATCTATGGTTTATTCTTTTAATAAAGAGGTGGATAGCGGATTTCAGACATCCTTTAAAGGCATGTGGGATGATACATGTTAGCGAAAACTATTTCATATGTGATTGTTTTATGATAAGCACCTTCCTTACATGTAACACCTTGGGTACTCCATCAACTTCTAGGTAAAACAACCATCATTATTAGATGTATGAGTGGAGCCTCAAAGGAACCCAAAAATCTGTCCAAAATTAGGACTAATTTGTTCATAGTCATCTGTTGTTCACCACTGAGTCTGAGTCTCGGGCACTAAAATGAGGTAACGAATATAGAATAAGAACTAGTGTCCACTATATTGGGCTTAAAGTGGATTTCCATGATTCTGATCAATTGTACTCAAGGAACTTCAAGAAGTCAAAGTATTAGTAACAAGTGATCAGTTTCTAGAAAAGGATACAATTGAAAATTCTTTGAGAATGAACTAGTTAAGAAAAGCAAATGACTAAAAGAAAAGAAAGAAACAAGCAAATTCAATTTACACAAACAAAAATAAGCATAATTTGAATGCAAAATTGAAAAGACCAATTAAAATAAAAATACTTTTGTACAAGTCATATGTCTAGAAGATAGCTAATTGAAGTATATTTTCAAGACTTGGTCATTGACATGAAGGAAATCTACTTATCTTTTGATATTTTGCAGTCTTTATGTTCCTAGGCCAAGTTTCTCCACTACCAAATAAGGACCAAGCCATACATGTTGGAATTTAGAATGTTTACATTTTTCTTCATGTGGCTTGTTCCATTTCAACACAAGGTCTCCCACCTGGAAGTCCTACTTTTCCCCACATACTTATTTTCAAAGCATCTTTTAATTGTTTGTTGGTGAACAACAATTTTCTTCTTTCCCTTCTCTCTTTCTTCTTCAGGTTTGAGCAGGGTGTCAACCCTCCTCTGTATGACTAGGCAATTCTGCTCATGTGAGGTCTGAGAAAATTGGAAAGAAGGAAAGAAGATATTTGGGGGAAGGGTGGATTCTTTCTTATCGACTAAGAAGTAGGGAGATGTTCCTAGAGAGGCTTTTGGGGTTAATTTGTGAGCCTAGAGAGCATTGAGTAAGGCATTGTGCAAATTCCTTTGATGGTCAACTACATTTCATTTTTGGATACGTATCAGGTTTTTATTAGTGGATTTAGCTATGCCATTTAACTAGGGGTAATAGTTAGTTTCATATCAAAAAATGAACCCTCTATCTAAATTTTTTTTAGTTAAATTTAAAGAAAAAAAGCATGTAGCATTATAAAAAACAAGAGTGGTTGGAACACCAAACCCGGTGATCAAATGGTGCTCTAAAAAATGAATCACAACCTACTCATTTCCCTTCATCAAAGGTATAGCCTCGTTCCACCACGTGAAGTAGTCTATAATAGTCAGAATGTATCAATGCCATATAGAAGAGTGTAGGTTTATTTCACCAATGACATCCAGTCCCCATTACTCAAAAGGTTACTAAAAAACCATGGGTTGTAAAGGGACTATGGGCTTCTTCTCTTGGACTACACACTTCTGACATGCCTTTAATTTTTAGGTATAACATGGGTGTATTTGAAAACTATTGGGCAATAATAACCATCTCTTAGGATCTTATGGGTTGTAGTCTCACCGAAAAAGTGTCTTCCAATGGGTTTGTCATGCAATTATGTGAGGACTTTATCAATGTTTTGCTTCTCAAGGGAACTAAGAAGTACACAATTGTATTTCTTCATAATAATATGCCATTAATGAGATGGAACCAAGAATATCTAAGCCTTAAGGCCCTCTTATGTCTAGAGTTCAGTTGACTTAGGGAAGTGTCGTGCTACAAACAGTGCTTGATATCATTGTACTAGGAATCAAATTAGGAAGTCACATAAAGAACTTCCTACAGATAAAGTGGCAACTCATTTTATCAGCCTTCCTCTGATGAATCAACTGGATCCAAACATCTAGCTACTAACTTGCATAGGCCTTGATCTCTAACTATAGTGGAATTTTTGAACTCAAGGTAATATTCTTGGATGGAGGTCATCCAATTTCCTCTTCACTCTCTGATTTATTTTTGTGCAAACATTTCCCTCACTGCTAGGTGAGGCATTATTACATTGGTGTGGTTTTTTAGGATATAAGGTCTAAATTGTTTGACTATCTAGTAAAAAAAAACATATTTATCAATTGTTGAATAATTCAACTCATCCCCTTGTAAAGCAGTTCTCATGAATGAAATTAGGCACTCACTCCCTTGCTTGTATTTATGGGTGAGCATTACTAGAAGGGAGTGATCAAGAGAAAAAGTGTATATTGAGAAATATTTACCAAATTCTAGGCTATGTAATGTTGGAGATTCCTTCTTAATAGAGGTTCATTTGAACTAAGCATACTTCTTGATCATTTGTTGAAAATGCTTCACTATTTCAGTAAAATCAACCACGAATATTCATACAAAATTAATCTTTATAAATAAATATTGCATGGACTTCTTATTGTTCGACATGGGGATTTGCATAATAGCTTTCATTCTTTCTAGATCTACAAAAATCAATATTCAGAAATGATATGCCCAAGCAAATTTCCTTCTGAAATAGTGAAGATGCTTTTCTTTGGAATCAAGGATATGCCATATTTTTTGCATCTCTCAAAGGTTTTTTTTGGTTGGTGTGGGTGGTTTGACCTCTTCTTGGAATAAATAGTGACATCATCAAGGTAAACCATGACGCTTTGATTGATTAGTCCTTTAAATATTATTTCCATAGCATATTGGAATGTTGCACCCATGTTATTATTGTGAATGTAATTTTGCGGTAAGCGAATGTTCCCCACTACATGTGGAAAGTAGTCTTTTTTTTACCGACATAATCAACAACTAGTCGGGAATATACTCATGTGACACATGGTTGTGTTATCCAACTATTACCACTATAACCTCCAGGCATGCCAACACAACCCCTCACACGACATACAAGGTAAGTCGAGGGTTTCAAACCGATGACTTCACATAACAGAGTGTCTTAACAGTACACCATCATCGATTGTTCTACACCTTGGGGGATGCAGAAAGTAGTCTTCAATTGGTCATACTTGGCTACTAAAACCTTATTTTATTTGGAGAAACTGTCTTGTAAGGAAAACATTTCAAAACTAGAGATGAGTTGGAGGATCTACTCGATTAGTGGAACCTGGTAATTGTCTTTTTCAAATGTTTGGTTCAGATTTGGAAATCTACATAGAGTCTGATTTCCCCTGAATTCTTTCTCAAATACACCAAATTCACTACCTAAGTTGAATGGAAAAAATTGAATATGTTCTTGGTGTCGAGAAGCTTCTTCAGTTCCTCTTCTATTAATGGTTCTAGTGTTGGATGAACTTTACACAGTTTCTGTTGAAAAGGCCTCGCTTCTTCCTTGAGGGATATGAATGTTGTATAATCCTAGTGTCATACATTTTGAGATCCTCATAAGTCTAAGAAAATACATCTATGTACTTTGTGAATAGTTGGATGAAGGTCTTTTTTTTAGTTTCACTGTAGCCTGTTCCAAAATTGATAAATTTGGGATTCTCTTGGGTACAGAGGTTGATTAATGTTTGCATCATGGAATAACTGTTTGTCTTTATGTTGAAAGCTAATTGAAATGTCGATTGTAAGTTGAGTAGATTTTCCAAACAGTTAACACTCCTCTTGGTACTAGGTTACCTCTAAAGCTATCCAGTCCATTTTTTCACTTATGTGTAGCCTTTTCATGCTCTTCATCATCAATGATAACATCCTGGAAGGTGCCAACATTAGTGAGGAACTTTTTGATCTACTCATTTTTATTTAACACCCTCTAGTTCATGATTTTATCTAGTATTGAAGGCCTAAAAATCAATTCAACAAAAAAACCATTGTTTAACAAGATAAACCTTGAAGTTGCATTATCCAAAGTGTATGCATCAACATTTTACGAGTGAGGAATGAAAGTAATATTACATGCTTAAAATTTTTCAATTTACTTCCATACCTCCTATTGGTATCCTTTTAAATGCGGGGATAGACAATGTATATAATTCTTTACCTATTTGACAATGATCTTGGAATCGCCAAAAACCTTTAAACATTTCACCTTGACGTCAATAGATTTCTTCAAACCTTTAACCAAGGCCTTGTATTCAAAAACGTTGTTGGTGCATTCAAACTCTAATCGATGGGAAATTAGAATATTCTTCTTAAGCAGGTCTATTAAAATGCAACCTGCCCCAACTCCCTCTTGTGACCTGGAGCCATCGAAAAATAAAGTCCAAATGTCAGTACCTACATCAAAGTTAGTGGAACTAGTACTAGCTATTTCTACTAATGTATAGTCATTTGCATCAGTCCGAGTGCAATGAAGGAATTCAGACTATTTGTCTAGTTGCATGGGTGATTGATGAGTTGCATAACACCCACAATCAATTTCCAAAATAGTTTATTGACATAGAATGAGAAAATTTGATAGGCTCGTTCTAACCTTCCAACTTTGTGACAATATATTTCATGTGGGATTCATTGTCCATCCTATTTTGATTGACCAATATTTACTCAACAATAATCCATATGCTTCAGGAATATCACCGACCAAAATGTCAATGACATGACCAACCTTGACATTTGATGCTAACCTGATCATGCCATCTTTAAACTCACCCATAACCTTTACATAAGATATACTAATTAAATGATTTTGGTCATGCATTTAGAAGGGACATCATTTATTCTTTGGTAGACAGAATGAGGCATTACATTAGAAGATGCTCCTAAATCTACCAAATAATTATGTGCATTGTAGTTGTAGATCTGAAGGGTCAACAAGAATGGAGGTATATGTGATTTTGAGTGTGTGCCTATATTGGCTACATTAATAGTAGCTTTAAGAGTTTCTTTACCCCCCTTATTGTTTTCTACAGGTTTGGGTTTACTCTCAAGAGAAATGGTGGTTTTTTGTTGTGTGTTGGCAAGAGTTTTGAAGGTACTCCAGAGAAAATCTCTTTGTTGGGGTAAAGTATAGATGCCATACTTAAAAACAACAAATTTCATTCTCTTCGTGTCCTCATTGACATTGTATTCGATGAGTTTCATGTTGGAGTGCTACCGATGTATTGGTGGCTTGAACAGTCCTGATGGAAGATTTAGATGGGGGTCATGTGTTCTACCCTAAGCCTGAGTGGGAGTAGTAAAATTTCTAAAGGATGAAGTTGGTTTGGTAGGAAGAGTGGTGTTAAGCACAGGTCCCTTACTTTTTAGGCTGTAGATTTTTTATGCAGGTTGGGGGTCATGTACATATCCTAAGGATAACTCTCCTACTACATAATTATATGAGTCTACCACCCAGTCCCAGAGTATCATGGTAGCTTCTCGAACCATGTATCCTTATTTTGTAGTTTCTTCAGTCTCAACCTCTTGGAAATACTTTTAGAAAGATACTATTGGTCAAGTAGTTGATTCATGACCAAGATCATTGAGTTGATCCACTATGGACATGTCTTCTCGGAATGATTATCTTGGTGGTAAGTACATAAGTGATCCATTCCTACCTCCTCCAGATTTAGATTCATATTTGAGGGTTATGGAGGTTTATATTGGTTGTTGTCTTTTATATGGAAGGTTCTAAAAGTTCTATGAGTGGACGTCCCTTCTACTAAATTATTTTTGAGGTCAAAAACTTCACTAGATAACTTCTTAACCAACTTAAGACACCTTATAAGTTAGTGAGCTCCTTTTCTACAAGTTTGGTTAGCAACAAAGGATTCTTTCCTACAACCACATATTTTCTATCTTCCCCTCCTATGTTCCCTACCAATGTGAGCATTTCATTTTATACCTTCTTGGCCTCTTTGAAATTTTCTACTAGAGTGGCCTTACCAGTTCTTTTGACGAACATGGTAATAAACACATACAAGGTAGATGTGTAATATTCCACTACTATCGTTTCTACGGGTTGTGCATTAACATAGAACTTATTGAGGATAGTGGTGAAGCATTGGTTAATGTCTCTGATTCATTATTTATTCTCCATTTTAATGGATATTAGTTTTTTCAAAAGAGTAGATAGAGTTTTCTCTTCACCAAATTTACTGATAAATTCCCTCTCAAAATCATCCTAGCCTTGGATGGAGCCTTCTAGAAAATTGTAATATCAGGTAGATGCTTTATTTTTTATAGTGTAGTGGAATAGTCTGCAGTACCACATCTTCATATTCAACATTCATTAACCTCACATCAAGGTAGAAATTATATATATGATCTTCAGAAATGCATGACTTGTCTGGATCGAATTTGGGTAGAATCCTCTCAAGATGTTTAGGCAAGTCATGCAACTAGACTCCCAAGTTAAGAGCTCCTTGGGACATCTATGTGGGTAGGTGGGGTTGGTTTCCATCCATTTGGTTGTTTATCAATGGGTTCAAAATTTACCCAGTTGTTATGGATGTTTAGGCAAGTCATGCAACTAGACTCCCAAGTTAAGATCTCCTTGGGACATCCATGAGGGTAGGTGGGGTTTGTTTCCATCCATTTGGTTGTCTATCAATGGGTTCAAAATTTAGCCAGTTGTTATGTTATGCTCAAGTCCAGAGGGTGGACATCAAGGTGACTCTGGAGGCAATGGTGGTATTTGGTCCAAAGGTTGAAGGATTTTTTGTAAGGTAAGTTCAACCAAGTCCTCTATGAAATAAACAAGAATTGTTTGTAGAGTTTGGATACATATTTTACAGGCAGGCCTGCATTTGGGTAACATAGGTGCTAAGGGTAGCTCACCAATTTGTCAAGATAACACCCGAGTAATGTGCGATACAATGTTAACCTCATGTTTATCAAAAAATAATTTTTGATAAGGCAACTCAATATTTTTTAAAATAAGGGAGTTATCTTCAAAATTAGACTCCAATTCAACGTTGTTGCCCTTAGTATGGAAAGTATTTGGATTGAATTTCACGGGTTGAAGGATTAGAGATTTGACCACATGAATCCCGAGTATGTCTACCAACCATTCAACTCAGGTCCTTATTCTAGCACCAATTTCTATTGACATGGACAAAATGCCCTTCAACAGAGAGGGGTACTCCTTGGTATAAAGTCCCAATTAGAACTCACAATGTTTGGGATAGGAAACCCATCCAAATTCTATCCCTACAACCATTACTAAATGAGTGGGGTGATGATGAAAATGCTAAGCACATTATGCAATATGCGATTAATCTAAGTGTAGAAAGAAAACTATCATAATCATATCTTGGCTAGGAGAAAAACTAATTAAGAAAATACAAGGTTAATTACAAATTCCTTCTTGCATTTCCAAATAGTTAATTGGTAAATAAAAATAGAAACACATAAATATGAATGATATGGGTGAACAAATTAGTCTAGAACATCAAGTCATTCACAACCACCTATCTACCAACTTAGAATCATAAATATAAAAAAAGTAATTTAAATGAAAAGCCATAAAATTCACAGAAGGATAGTCAACACATGAACAACATAACCTAAACACTAGAAATAGTTCACAACAAGTCCATTACACAACACCATTTACTCCTCAAAAAATGGTCCCAAGGGATTCTTCTCGGTAAAATTCTTTGAAGTAGTTCTCAAAATTACAAAACAAAGAACCTTTTATATAAGTTGCTCTTGGATATATATAGCCTACATATTGAAATTGTTTATTGAGACTTCTTGCATTCCCTTTGATATTTACAACCTTTGGACTTCTATTGTCTTGTCCTTTTCCTAAAATATTATACAACTATACATTATTACCAAAAATATCATAACCAACCTTGTGCTCTATCTTCAATATATGTTGTCCAAACTTCATGTCAGGAAGAGATCCCCAAGACTCGCCTAAAGATCAATTGTTCTAGGGATACTTCATATGTGGCTCATCTCAAGTCATGGGGACCATCTCCCTTTTTAATTTTTCTAAAAAATGAAGTGATAAAATTATTATCTCTTGATGGCCCAACTATGTGTTCTTTTAATGCCTCTTTACTAACTCGAGCGACCATCTTGATTAAGATTCCTCTAGAGTGGATACGGTCTTCTAATTCAGCCAAAATTTGTGTCTTGGGTATTAATGCACTCATATATCCAAGTTTGGGTAAACAACACCTTTCAACCAGTTTTTCGACAACTGTCTGTAGGCATGTGTAGTTGTTGACTGATTCCAGCATAGTGCATGTTATATGGCAATTGGCAAGCGTTGTGTAATTAAGTCGATTCTCCTTCTCTGTCATTTTGGGCAAGTTTGAAGGTGTGTTTTGATCTTCCTCTTGCCATTTCTTTAATTCATCCATAGCCAGGTGGACTCCATGTAATTATAACTTTTTTCTCTTGACTATATCTAGCAAGGACAATATGTAGCTCCATAGATAAATCTTGGAACTCTCCTAGGATATTGTACAGTTGCCTTAGTGTTTTCCCCAACACTTCTTGCAACTCATAAGCATGGGATCTAAACTTAGTAATGTTGGTCCTATCAACCTTGTAATGTTTGACTTCTTGGTCAAGGTCTCACATCCTCACCTTGTATTCTTCAATTTTTTGAGTCATGCTCCTTACGTTATGCTCTGCAGCTTGCAATAATTCCACTCCAGTTAAGGCCAAGGCTATAGGGTACTTTATAGTATCAATGACAAGTGGGGTCTCTATGGTTATGGAGAGTGTTGGTTCCCATAGGAATGAAATCCTTTTGTGATATTTCTTTACAATACTTCCTCCAATGTTTTCAAAAATAAAATAATCAAGTTTGGCTACTCTATCAGATTTGAAAGGGATGAATTCACCCAATCCAAACTCACCAAGAGGAAAATGGCTCCTATTAGAGTAGTTCCTAAAGTTCCAATGACAACCTTTAATGACCCAATGTCCATTGTGTCTGTATCATGTGCCTCTTATTGAGCTTCTCATCTTATTCTTCTTTCCTAAGCCTCTCTTCTTCTCGTTTCATCTTCTCATCTTGCTCTTTTCTCCTTATTTCTTATGTTCTTTTTCTTCCTCCCTCTTCTTCATTTCCTCTCCTTATTTATTTTTCCTATTTGCTTCTTCTTGTTGAAGCATCAATGCTTCAAATTCTTGTTTTCTCTTCTCTTCCTTTAGTGTTGCATTGGATGCAACTTCCTATGTTTGTTTAAGCTTCAATGCTTTAGCTCCTTTATCCATTTTTTCCTTTTTAGTTGTTTCCTTGGTTGCAACTTCCTTTGTTTCCCTTTATTTTTATAGGTGTTCATTTTCTAACTCTTCTTTTTTAGGCTTAGATTTGTTTGCCATCCTAAACAAGACATCATCATAATTAATGGCCCTCCTATATAGTCCCCCTCCCGCCATACTTGATTATGGTAGGTCCACCTGTATTTGCATATTTTACAGTGCTAACTGACAATGTCAAAGGGGTCATGCCTATGGAATATTTCTTCCCAAAAATGGAAACCTTCCAAGGTTTCTTCTTATGTTGTTTCCTCCTTAGCATCCTTAAAGCTATAAGCTCCCACATAGAAATGAAGTGGATACCAAGCTAACTTCTTGTCACATTCTAAGGATGCTTCAACTCCATACACCAATGTGTGATATGCAAATTATTGGAGAGCCAACCTATCTAGTATAAACCTAGGGAGTAAATGAGGAGCTTTTGTGGCTCCATAGACTCTAATGTATGTCCATTTCCCCATAGCATCCCAGTCACCCACTTTTATTATTCCTTGCATCACCATTTTAGACATAAGTTGTGCTATGGAAAAAACCATCAATTGATATAAGGGAATCAAAGAATTGTTCATAGATTTTGTGATAATGAATTTGGTACTTGTTCTCCCATAGGTCTAAGCAGTAAATGTGCAAAGGGGGGCCATTGAATTTCCATTGCTATCTCATACCTAATAAAGCATGTAATACATAGACAATGTCCAACAAATGAGAATCCATGTGAAATGTGGGGTGTATCCCAAGCATTGTATGTTTGGCTACTAAGATGGTCTCTTCTAGAGAAATGAAGAGAATGGTTTCCCAATTGAACATTGTGCCAGTTTTAGTAACTGTGTATATAAGCGGCACCCATGATTCTTTGAAATTCATATCATATTCTACCCCATATAGTCCGCTTAGAAGGGATACAACAAGTTTGTATGGGTCCTCAACAATCTCATGGGATAAGTTGTTATTCTCTTTGCCCTGAACATTGTCTTGGGCACCCACCAACTCTTCATCACTTCTCTGCAGTCATATGGGAATTGTTGCATCCATTCTCTAGTGAGGTCGACCTCTAATGTCAAGAGTTTGTAATAGTTGTGTAAGACAGAGGTTTGAAATGATTCTATAGATTTCTCGTTGATGTCTTTGATCAACGTATTGTAATACCCCGGTTTGATCCCCATATTAGAAATGTGTAAATGTGAATATGATGAATGGTCGAGAGTCGAGAAATGTAATATGTAAATGTTTATTGAATAATAATAAAAATATATCATTGGCTATAGACAAAGAAGGAAGCAATACATGGGGGGTTATGATTCCAAAAGAGAGGAATGTAAGGGGGATTAGGGGGCTCAAAGGGGGCCAAAGAGGAATACTATTATTCTATTCCTAAGCCTATGTCTTTTACCTTGAATTAGGATAAGTCATATCAACCTTCGGATAAACATCCATGGTAGATAGTTGGGATTCTTAGGAATCTGCATGGTTCACTATTAGAATGCAAATACAATGCATGTATTTTGGTTATGTAAGGGGATTATTGGCATTCTTCCTTGGGGAAAATGAATTTGTCTCAGAGCTTGTGTGGGGGATGAGGGATTGCATGTATGCAAAAACGAAATTATTGGTATTGATTGTCGTGAACCCATGAAGGAAATTGTGACCATGTGCCAAGGAAATAGATGCCATTGAGACAAAGTAATTATAGTTGAGAATACTTGAAGTTTCCAACCATGATATTTCCTGGATAGTCTATATTGGAGTCCTATAAGGAAGTTGAATAGTCGAGCGACTGCATGGAATAGAAGGGGATTCCATTCCTTGGGTTGTATAAGCTCTAGGGGAAAGATACATGGTGTATCAGGATTGCTATTAGAGTGAATAGACTATAAATTATGGGAATGGACTGAGTGAGAGGATTAAAGCTAGACATAGGTGTTTCATCCTCGTGGACTCATAGCCTCGTCTCGGGGGTGGTATGTTGTAGAAAGATTATGTGCAAAATAGAGCATATGGTTGGGTGGAATGTCCTTCGCCTGCAGCCAGTTGGTGAATTATTCCTAGAATATAAGTGGTTATGGTTTATTTGTGTAAATGATAAATTACCATTGTTTATGTTATAAATTTCATGTTGTTATGTTCGTATGTATGAGACTGTATCGTTTTGTTGTATGCATTAATTAAATTAACATTAGGACAATGAGTAAATTATGGTATCATATTATAAGAATGAATCATTCAACCCAATTAAATGGTTGTACATGTGAAAAAAATCGATATCAAAGATAACAAAGAAAAATATTGAGTGAGTGGGATGGAAATTTTAAGTACCACACCATCCCGACAATGTATAGGGGTGATTGGGTACATTACACCTATTGTGCACATTAGTTTGGATGATGATCCATGATATGGCCTCTGCACAAGGTAAGACAACAAGGTGCATAACTATTTTGTGCAACTGGGAACATCTGATTTCCTGTTAGACACCATCATCTAAGTCAATATCCCGAGGGAGGAGTGGCATCACTAGATATATATCATCCCAAAATATTTGGTATACATCACCCTATATGTAGACAATATCAGGATCCATGCAACATCTTGTGTCATTATATGTTGGTCCTAGGGCACCAACATCTACTTTTGTGTCCTCTATTTTTGGGCTCACTTCAATGATAGGGCATGTTGACCCTCAGGGGTAACTACTCCTAGATGCATTGTAACATCCCCAGCCTCCCAGGTTGGGCCACGTCACACAAATTCTTCCAACTTCATCTATGATACTATGATGTAACGTTACCCAACTTATTACTGAGTAACAATACATAAAAAATTCTACTGTGCAATTAACATTAAATTGTGTGGATTCACTCGAGGAAATGTGCATAGCCCAAAATGGTTTGTCCCACACCACAATCCCTCCTGTTTATACAGATTATAACAACGGAAGTAACTTGAATAAAACTATGTGCTCAAGCATACTGAGCACACCAACATTACAGAACGTAAGACCACTCCAAACATGTGAACATTACAACATGCATAGCCATACGGAGCACCCAAATATCACAACGTACATAATTGTTTTGATTCTGCTTGCAAATCTTGCTTTCCTGTGTGTAAAGACTACGTTCCAACACACACAACAAATCCAATCATTTAAGCATACATATCACTTTCTGCGTGCACGATACTTTTTGTTGGACCTAGTGCTATGGTGTTGGCATTGATGTCAAAGAGGGCCAATATGGTCATTATTGGACATGGTGTTATGATATGGTCATTGATGGAAAGAGGATCAATATAGTCACCAAGAACTTGATTAACTTGATTAAGGTTCATGTATTCATATCAGTATCCTAACAAAAGGTTATGTTGAATTATGTTACGGTCATCCATTTACACAAGAAACAATTGAACAAAAGTGAAGGGTTTGTTCACTCCATGAAGATATCATTGGAAGAACTTTACAATGGAACCTCAAAAAGATGTTATTGTGCACTAAATACAAGAAGAAAGGGTCAAATATGGTGCTTCAATAGAATATAACAGGTGTCAAGGATCTGGTATAAAAATCTTAGTAAGGGGGATGCTTCCCAGATCCTTCATTACTTAGTCCTTGAAGAATATTGTTATAAAAGTTATAGATCATTGTCATCCATTCTAAAAGTGAATGACAACAAGGACAAAAGATCGTCTCTCAAGGCATATAATGTATTTTATCAAAATTGCCTCCAAGAAGGTGTGATAAAAATCATCAGAGATATCATTGTGATTGTTAGATCACTAGATCAAAGTCTTAGAAATTGTCGGATCAAGCTACAAGATTAAGTGTTGCAACTCACTGCAACTCCATGCTACAAGATTAGTGTTGCAACTCGCTGCAACTCCTATGTTGTGACTCTGTGCTACAGGATTGGTGTTGAAACTCGCTGCAAGTCCATGCTACAAGATTAGTGTTGCAATTCCACGCTACACGATGAGTGTTGCAACTCGCTGCAACTCCACGCTACAAGATTGGATGTGAAAATTTGACCAGAGTCAACATAGATGTGGAAGCGAAGACATCATTTAAAATCTGCTCTTATCATTTTCGAGTCCACTCTGTTAGCTTGTTGATAAGGGAGGAATGTGGATCTGTGACCAAATCTTTGTTGTTGAAGTGGATGCTTCATTTGGAAAGTTTAGAAGGCGGCCACAACAGTAAATCTGGGCAAGTTTCTTTCAAAGAACCTCTTGTACCATCCACCTCACACATCTTCTGGGGAAACTAATTGTGATTTAGATAATTGGGCATGTTCTGCACAAAACCCATGTTGTAGAATTTTAAAATTCGTTTCCATCGCTCCAAAATATTTATACGAAAATCATTCTCTGATTTGGACGCCTTTTTAAATCAAAATCAATTAATAAACATAAAAGTCAGCATTTGTGTTAATTAAATGAAGAGGTATAATGTTTTATTATTAAAAATACACATTGTTTCATTTTCTCTTTTACAAAAAGACACATTGTTTCAATATCATATACCTCTTGAGAGACTATATAAACATAGAAAAATGGTAAGAAGGAAAGTTTCTCTCTGGTCCAATCTAGAAAATCAAAACAGAAACAGAGTCCAAGGAAGAATGTTGAAGATATTCACGAAGTAAGGGTGGTTGGGAGGAGCAAGGGAGGACTGGTGTCTTATACAAATTGAATTTTATAACAAGGAGTTGGTGCTTCCTAGAGTTGGTGCTCTAAAACAGGGAGTTGGTGCTTCCTGGAGTTGGTGCTCTAAAATAGGGGATTGGTGTCTCCTTGAGTTGGTGCTCAAAAGAAAAGAGATTGGTGTCTCTCACACAATTGTAACTTGTACTTTTTATGTTTGTTATAATTATTTTATATTTCAATACATCTTGTTGATCAATTGTTGTGATTAATAAGTTTAATTTATTAAATTATTGAAAAATAAGTAATACTGATTCACCCCCCCTCGCAGTATTGGCCAATATTTCAACACTTCTAGCCTCACTCAAGAAGCTCTTGACCCTTTACCAGGACTATCTTAACAAAAGTTACTTATCTACCAATATACTCAACATATACGAATACCATGCTAAATAATCACATCACACTTACATAATAGACAACATTAACATAATAACAACCACTATTCATATGCAACACTATGCAAGTAATAGATCATAACATATAAAAATGAATAAGCACACAGTAAACAGACAAGCACATAAGAAAACTTATCTTTTATGAAAATTCACCAACTGTGCGCGTGACTCATACGTTCCTCCCAGCCATAAACGTTGTTGCTAATAATATTTTAACAAGAAGTCACCTCTGAGCTGGGGCTCGAACTCCACCAGGGAAAAATGATTCCTAGTGTCAATTTATGGTTTAACAAACATCGAAATTGCTTAGTCCAAGGTGTCGACTGCTGCAACTAACATACAGTCCCTCATTCCCCACAAGTCTGTCCTACCCCAGGAAGTGTGCCCCTTCTTTTCTCAACAGTCCTTCGGCTTCCCCACTTCCCTTCCAGGGCTTCAACAACAGGTTGAATCAGGAAGTCTCATAGCACTGCAACTAATGCCCAGTGCACTAGGGAACAATTCCCAACCAATATCTCACCTGGAGAGATTTCTCACAGGCTTGACAACCCACCTCTTGGACAAACTACAAGCCTGAAAACCCGCTTATTCAATCATACCAATATTTTCCCTAACACAGGGTTAAGAAAATGACAAAAAGTTACAATGAAATATGTATTCCTTCACAAAGGAAATTCTCGTCTAAAATCTTTCTCGCATGAGTGACCTCCCCACAAATTACACTAAGGCCAACAATATATATTGCATGCCTTCAACTCGACACTTGTCACCTTCAAAATTCACTTTATCCACTTGGTGACTTGTTTCCCATCCCTCAGAAACTTAGGATAAATAATATATCTGTAAATTACACTTTTTAGAAATATTATTAAAATATTCCCCCCCCCCCTTTTCCCCTTTTTGGTGGATTCAGCTCCCCATTTCTTTTCGTCTAAGTCAGTCTAGGCACAACAATGTAATATATTAATAACTCGAGTATGATACATTTACAAGAATAGGTACATTGGCCTATTTGCATCCTAGTTCCCGCACACTTACTTGTGTACATGCAACACTGTGGAATATGCACACCCTCCCTTGATGCGCAATCCACACGCACTAGCTCAGGTATGTGAAACACTATGGAATGTGCACACCTTTTCTTTGATAACAAGCCTCACACACTTCACAGGTGTGCACAATACCAAAACTTGGTACCAATGGCTCACTGACCTATATGTACATTACATTTACATTTGTTTCCAACAACTCACCATCCTAGAGGGATCATTACATCGCAGACTACTCAGGTGCGTGCAAAACCAAAACGGCTCAACAACCTATATGTACATTACATTTACACTTGTTGCCAATGGCTCACCAGCCTATATGGGTCATTACATTGCACACTACTCATGTGCGCGCAAAACCAAAATGACTCACCAGCCTATATGCGCAACTACAAATGGGGTTTGGATTAGAGACATCACATGCACCCACACAAGGGGTGTTGTGTTGTTGGTTTCATGAGCTCTCTTGCTCATACATTCCAAACTCAGACAATTCTCTCAGTTTCTCCTTCAAATATGTGATTGTGCTAGCTCAACCATGGTATATCAGATCTCCACCCTCACACCTCAAATGATAGATGCACATTATTATTCCATTATGCATGGTCATGGTACTTTGGTTGAAGATGTAATACTTCATATGTTGTGCTCTTCTCTCAATGCATTGGTTTGAAATTTAGAAATGGTGCTATAAATTATAAGCTAGTCATGAAAGTGGTGAACACTGAAGTGTTATTTAATAACAACTCCATAGCATTAACAATTTTATCTTTTGCCTCGTCTTACCATGGGGGACATAATTTTATTTTAAATATGTGATGAATCTCAAGTTAGGTCATACTACTAGTGATCAAATTGGTGTAGCATTTCCATATCCCGACCATACATAACATCTTTACACTTTTTCCCTCTCACATCCATCTCATTCATAAAATATGTCACCCCTTCATGTCTAACTCATCATATTTCATCCAGCAAGGTATAGCTAAAGAAAGCCTAAGTTAATTCCAAAAAAGGTTAGAGGTGAAGAGAAAATAAAAAACTAAAAGCTAAAAATTATGAAGCTTGAGCTATGCCACCTCGCTATGAATCTAATGCCCCTACTCCCATGCTCATCTATTAATATATAAAGAAATATGGACTTAACAAATGAAAGAATGAAAGAAAATATAGAGAAAAATACAAAGAAAGGGGTTGTAAGGAATAGTGCAGAGGAAATGGAAACTCAAGGCTAGCTCCCTCTCAAAGGCCTATGCATGGAATTATTGAAAATTCATAGCTCTTTAAAGCTAGTTGAACAAGAAAGAAGATCTATACATTATCTCACATGACTATGAGTGTCATACATGACACTTCCCTTTCCCTTTCCACACATTATTCACCATTTCGTCTACATTTGACTTAGTGATCTAAGAAATATCACTTGCCTTGGTTTCTGTCACATGTAATAAGGGCTAAAAGTGTCTTCCCATGGTAAACTTAGGCAAAATTTAAAATTAGCTTTTGTTATGTCTCTAGAAGAGAACACAAGATGTGAGTCATCTAATGGCTTGTAAAGGGGTTAGACCCACCACTACAAGTGGGTGCCTTGCATTAGGACTTGTATACGTGTATACAAGGTATAATCCATGCATTGGGATCCATGTACCATACTTTGGGATCTATGACATTGCATTGGGATCCATGTACTTATATTTGGACATATCTATTGACATTGGGATTTGTGCCATTTTCTTCGGATTTGTGATAGTGCATAGGGCGATAGCGGGGATGCCAGATCATCACAAATTTCCACATGGACTATTCTAGGAGAGTATCCTTGACCAGTTGGACTATTATCTCCAAATGATGCGCTCATTGGCTTCATTTAATCACATGTGGGGATTTGTTAGGGTGGATGAGGACTTCTAGGAAGTGATTACATTTCGTCACGGGAGGTTACATAAGTTATAGGTTTTTACGCAAATGGACCAATAGGTTACAATTTGTTACAAGTGGTCGAGGTGTTTGTTTCCTTATGGACCATCCACATTTGATGAGGCGTCTTACTTTGAGTCACGCGTGCCACTTCTCTCTTCTTCTAGAAGGGTGCACTTACAATTGGTTGACTATTCTTCCATCCTACTTGTTGGACCCTCACTTCATGGAGCTTGTTATGAGGGCACCTCACTTTTGGGACCTTTGTTTAACGGGATCATGAGGACGTTGGATTATTTTTAGGAGGGTGTGCCTTTGTTCCTATGGACGACATGTGTGGTATATTTGTCATATTCTCATTTTTTTATGATGGTTCTCTTACATTTGAGGATTTTTATGTAACTACTTGTGTATTTTCCCATGATTTTCACTTGGGATCATGGTTTTTTCCCCTAGTTTCTCATGCAACATGTATTTGCACATGGTATTGTGCCAACCCATGGTTTTGTTTTTTATGTTTTGTAGCTTCGGGAGGTATTCCCAGAAGTGGCCTTGGTGTCAGGCATGTGGGAATATTCATTGACACCACATTGGAATTTTTCGTTTGGTGAAGCTTGGGGATTCATGGGCTTGTTGATGGGCTTTGCGGATTTGTGTTGGGGTTTCATCCCACATGGAGAAATAAAGAATTCTAATTTAATATTGAGTTTCGTGGAGGGATCCTTAGAGTAATCTAAGGGCTTCTAAACTCACCTTAGATTCTTATAAAAGGGGAGGAGAGATTATGACAATTTCATTGTGACATTATGGAGTTAGCATAAGTGAGTGAGCACTTATGCTAAGAGGCTTGGTGATTTCAACAAGGGAAATTATGCACTTTGTAAAATATGGCCTAGGGTTTCTTGGACTTTCTACTTCTCTGTTTTATCCAAGAGAGAGGCCACACGTCTTAGACGACAACCACACATGTGAGGAAGAAGATAGGTCGCACGTGTGAGGAGAAGGTACAGTTGCACGTGTGGAAGCAACATGTTCGTACAACTGCACGTGTGGTACATAAAAGGTCCGTATAGTCACAAATGTGACATTCATACAACTGGAAAAATAGGGCCGCACATGTGAGGGAAGGTACAAGTTGCATGCGTGAAAATTCTAGGTAGGTGATAGGGCCATACAACTGACATCAGCAAATCGTACAGGTGACGTCAACAAGTTTGCAAGTAGGGATTTTTTCTGGGCAATTTGTTGATTTTGTAGTTGTTGAAGAGAACTAATTTGTCCTCCGATTTGGTGATTTTGTGACTACTGAAAGATTGATTTTCCCCTTAAAATATTCTAAATTTGATAAGTTTACAAAATAGAAAATTGTGTCTCATGTGCATGCAAAATTTATCTCTAATATTGATGTTTCCGTTGTTGTAATTTTCTGTCATCATTTCAGTGTAAAATTATTCAGTGATAACAACCCTAGGGTTTACTATTTGGGTCACTTGGAAGTAATTTTCAGATCTATAATTAGATGCATAAAATTTGACATGGTATCAGAGTTGAAGCTTTGAAGAGAGAGAAGGGTCATCTTGAGACACATGCAACTGCAGATTGGTGGTACAATAGATTTGTTGTTGCAGATTTTTGTTTTTGTTTTGGGTAGGTCACAATGGTGAACACTCTTAAGATTGAGGACAGGTTGGAAGGGGAAACATATTTCTGGGCTTGGAAGGACATGATTCTCCTTCTCTTGGAGGAGAATGATCTCAAAGAGTATGTTGAGGGTGTGGTTCCAAGTCCTATTGATCCACGGGAATTGATAGCTCATAAGAAGAAGGAAGTGAAGGTCAAGCGGGTATTGTTGGATTCCATGAAGGATCATTCGATTCCTCACATTTTTGAGAAGAAGAAAATTAAAGATATGTATGATGTTTTGGTGGGATTGTATCGAAGTGGGAATGTAGGCCAAAAATCAATTTTAAAGCATCGTCTCCAAGCTGTTGAAATGTCCAGTTTGGACATAGTTGTTAGCTACCTCATGAGGATCACTCAAATTCATGATCAACTTGTAGCCATTGGTGAGGTAGTCGATGATACTAAGTTGGTAAATGTGGCATTGAGTGGTTTTCCCAGGTCTTTTGAACCATTTGTGAAGGAAATATGTGCTCGAGAGAAGTTGCCATATTTTGACAAACTATGGACCGATTGCATCTAGGAGGAGGCTCTGTTAGAGTCTAGGAATGACAAGCAGAAAGGCAATAGTGATGAGAACCAGGCCTTGGTTGCTCATACCATGAAGGGAAGAAAAGGCGGTTTTCTAGAGAAAGAGGCATCTCCAGAGTCGAGGAGGATGAAGGACCTTAGCAAGGTCAATTGTTTTTCTTGTCACGAGTAGGGTCATTATGCTTCACAGTGTCCACAATGGAAGAGAGGGGGAAGGAAGTAGGAGGCATCAACAACAGAGGTTGATGAGGTTGCATACAGGCTTCAGAGGGAGTTCTATTAGTCTCTTCCCTTTTTGGTGCAGTTTTCGATAGTGGAACCTAGTTGGTGGATAGTGGAGCCTCGTGTCATATGACAGGAGAACGAGAGTTGTTTGAGAGCTTCACATAGACTGACTCAGATATGTGTGTAGCGCTTGGTATGGGGACCATGCATGCAATGCAGGGATTTGAAATAATGTGATTCCAGATGGAGTCAAGAGATGTGGTGAGGGTGACAAATGTGCTATGGGTTCTAGAACTCATGAGTGTGCTCTCAGTCTTAATGATTGAGAAGAAGGAATATTATGTATTGTTCTAGGATGGACAAGTGTTATTCATGCCCAGAGGATCTAGCCCAAACACAATAGTGGTTCCTGGAGTTAGAGAGAGAAACCTGTATAGGATGAAGGGACAACCTATGCAAGCTATGGCCAACAATAACATAGTGACAGTGAACATGGAGCAGGTAGCTCTGAAGATTGTGCAGACTCAGAGGGAACCCGACTTCAGAGGGAGTCAACAGATTCAGAGGGATTCCGATTTTAGATTGAGTTAGTAGGCTCAGAGGAAGATTCAACCATTCAGAGGGAGACAACCTTCGGGTGGGACAAAGGAGTATTCCAATACTATTATGAAGGTGTCATGGGTTGAGGAAGCCATGCAGGAAGCTCATAAGTGGTGTAGAAATTCTGAGGTCCTATGAGGCTGCCATCTAAGGTCTGTCTTTGACCTTAGTATGGCTCTAAGTTTCAACTGTATGGCTGTCTTCTTTTGTTGTTTTAGGACAGCAAACAGTCATCCCACTTTCTGCTCAATGTTTTA
>ML805999.1:183114-218445 GCA_009831015.1 Picea engelmannii | reverse complement strand
ACTTTTGACTTAAAACTCCTAAGTCAAAGTGAAATTAGAATCATAAAGTAAAGTATGAGGGTAAAAGTCTTCCCCCTTTGTGCTTAGAGACTCATAAGCACATGGGGACCACTTTCCAAGGTATCCAAATCTCAACAAGTGGGAGGCTTCTAGGAGCAATGTGTCTTCTATGGAGGAACCATGCCATACAACAGGACTTGCTTTAGTGACTTTGATGACAGAGGGAGCAACCAATAAGGAGGATTGGAGTGAAGTTGTGGTAATGTATCTAGTGCAAGAGGCATAGCTACTTCCAGTATGGGAGACAAAGATACTTTCAGGTGATGGAGGATGGAATACCTCCTTCGATAAGAGAGAGTGTTGATGTTTTGTAGCTTTGAGAGGTATTCCCAGAAGTGGCCTGGGTGTCGGGCATGTGGGACTCTTCGTTGGCACCACATTGGAATTTTCGTTTGGTGAAAACCCCCTTGTATTGGAGCTTGGGGCTTCAGGGGATTGTTGATGGGATTTGGGGGCTTGCCTTGGGGTTTCACACCCACATGGAGGAATAAAAATTCTAATTTAATGTTGATTTTAGTGGAGGGCTCTTTAGAGTAAGCTAAGGGCTTATAAACTCACCTTGGACTCCTATAAAAGGAGAGGAGAGTTTGTGACATTATGGAGTTAGCATAAGTGAGTGAGCACTTGTGCTAAGAGGCTTGGTGATTTCAACAAGGGAAATTCTGCACTTTGGAAAATTTTGCCTAGGGTTTCTTGGACATTCTTCTTTTTTGTTTCAACCAAGAGAGAGGCCAGATGTGTGAGGAAGAAGACATGATGCACATGTGAGGAGAAGGTATAGTCACATGTGTGGACGTAGCAGGTCCATACAGTCACACATGTTACAACCATATAACTGGAAAAATAGGGCCGCACGTGTTAAGGTAGGCACAGGATGCACGTGTGAAAATTCAGAGTAGGTGACAGATCCGTGCAGCTGACGTTAGTAGTCCGCACGACTGACGTCAATAGATCGTACAAGTGATGTTCTAACTCTCACTAAAGGAAAATACCTTGCTACTACTCAAACTCTCACTAAAGGAAAAGTCCTAACCTCTGTACGAGAGCCTAGGAGCAACTACTAGGCAAGCCACTCACTATCACCTTGGTGGCCTTGCCTCTCACTTTAAGGCTAAGAGAAGGGGCTTCCTAACCTAAGGAGAGTATTCTTGAGGGTCAGATCAAGATAGGTAATTGTGAATAAAGGGGAGCGTTCTCTTAGCTTGAATTGATTAAGTTTGAAACAAGTGAAGCAATAAAAGCTTACTTTAATTACAACAAGCCTTTAAAGATCAAGAGTGGGTATCATGTGTTTATTGTTATGACAAATGAATATGATCAACACCCATAAGTGCTCATGGAGGAGTCGCCAAAGATCAACATTCACATTCCTTATCCAGCCATGTAAAGTGAGTGTGATCTCTCTCAGATTTAGATTACTTAAAAAAACATCTCACAAAATTTGGTTGAAAAAAACAATTACTAAAACATTGTCATCTGCATGACCAACTACAAAGATCTAATGCAACATAGAATCATGAAGTGATGTTTTTCTTCAAAGGTAAGTGAGTTCAAGAAAGTTATATCCAGATTTGTAAGTTGCCATTAGAAGTTAAGCTCAACAATGGAATGCCACGTATATCTCAAGAAACAAGGTTGTTATGACAAAAGGAAATTGTTGGAACACCACGGTCCTCACAAGAAATTTATACTTGCAAGTGTTTACTCCAGATTTATGAGAAACAATGCATTAACAGATCATTGCAAATATGAATCATAAGAAGAGGATTTCCAATAGTCGTATGTGGAGATCCTAATGAGATGTCCACAAACTACTATATGGAATGGTTAGAATCTTAGTGCATGTGAAAGATGTATAAACCTCAATATGTGATCATCATTCAAAGCAACATCATTTTGAATTATAACAACAAAGTCATGATGGAATTGTTATAGCACAAGTTGTAGGTTGGGAAAATCTCGACCCAACCACGTAACAAGTGCTACAACTTGGGAATTCTACACCCAATGTCACCTCGATGTAGGCCCCGCACTTCAAGGGTGACTAGGTCACTCTAGGGAGGTGATCCCGGTGACCCTAGGGGGATTGAGATGGAGATGAAGATGGATGGAAATGAAGCCCCTATAGGTCAAGTCTAAGTGGAGTGAAAGGTGGAAAGAGAATCTTTCGAGACACCATTTCTGTTACTTGATCAGTTCAATATCTATTGATACCACATATCGGACATTTTGTTTTCGACGCATGTTGTCCATAATATATAATATGATCATCGGGACATGCATCTATACTTTGATACTCCATTCCAATTTCTTTCATAATGGCATGTAAATCTCGATATGTGTGAGGTAAAATATTTGATGAGGGTAACATAAATTCACCTAACAATCTAAAACATAAAAAATAACTAGTTAATGTAAAGAATAGTAACTGTAAATATTGCATTTTTATTTTACACATTAATTAACAATAAAAAAAGGGGGGGGAAATCAACCTTTATGTATATGTAATGAAACATATTACATACCTTAGGATCTGTGTCATACAAATGTTCAACAAATGATTCGTAACCTTTAAGTTCATCAACAACAATGTAGTGGAGAGAAGATTTTCTCTTGACCCTTTATAAAGTCGTTTATTTTCCTTTTCAAGTAGAGGTTCGTCATAAATACCATCACTAATGTCCCCATGATCCTCATATGGATGACTGAATAAGTCTTGGATCATTTGATTTGTCCCATCATATTATTGTCATCTACTTCCATGGGATCATTAACTTGATCTTGATTATCTGCTTCATGTTCCTCATCTTGTACAACATCATTTCTGCTACTACTTGGTGCTTTCTGCAGAAAGTTAGGGGGCAAATCTAACTTTATAATTACAAACAATTATGAAAAATTAGTGCATGTATAAAACAATGTAAAAGTTTGAGAATACAATCAATATTAAAACAGATAATGAATATATATAGCTAATTACCATGGGACTATATTCATTTGATCCCTCGTCCATGTGCCCATATTTTCTACAATGTTTTTTAGCTATTGCTATTAAAACTCTTTCGGGACATCTAGTACAACAATTTTTGCAAGGGAAATAACATTTACCGTCACCCTTTTCACCCTCTTTATTTTTTTTCCCACCTCTAATGTTTTCTGACATTCTTCCCCACAAACATATACTAATAATTATCTTATAAAACTAAGTGGTGTATAATAGAATATCTATTATATTTTTCTATTATAACATATGAAAAAAAAACCTGTTTTTTGTTCACCAAGAAGACCTTATACCCTTTTTGAACTGTCGTTGTTATAACAAACTTGTCGCAACATCCGTAAAATGCAACATATTTATAAATTTTATTACGTTGCAATTCTGACGATAGTTGACCAAGTCAATGTTGACTTTGTCAAATAGTGGGTGACCGTTCGGGCGAGGGAACCTAGTGTCTGCACCGTCGCAAGTGCAACGGATAGAATGTCGCAATTCCGATGATTGTTGACCACGTCAATGTTGACTTTGTCAAATTGTGGGTGACCGTTGGGGGAAGACAACCCAATGTCCACACCATCACAAGTGTGACACACATTTGATGACATCGCAAGAGAGACATCTTCTGAACGTCATCTCTCTTGCGACGATTTGAAAAGTACGTCGTAAGTGCAACGATATCGAACAGTATGGAGAAAAAAAATTAAAATTTCCTCTATTTTTCGACAGTATGGCCTATTTTGTCCATAACGCCGCAATTAGATTGTCGCAATTTTTCCAATGTGTAGTAGTGGGTATAGGTTGATTGATCCCTCTACAGACCGGCTCATCATTGAGAATAGTGTTCAGTTTGAGAAGAGTCCTTTGCATGCACCACCAGTGCAACATGCAGATATTCTTGTGTTTCCATCAGTTCCAAACATCATAGATGATGATTCCATACATTCAACGGCTACATATTCAGACTCAAAGGATTTTGTACATGGAGACGAGCAAGTAGTACAACCAAATGAGGAGACAACGTTGAAGCTTCAGCAGATGCCCAAGTGGGCACAGTCCACACTTCAGGAAGCACGTGACCTTGCAGGAGATCCATTGGATTCGAGGAGGAGTCGATCTCAGCATGAGGAGCCTTCTCATGTACTTTCAGCCTTTGAACCAACGATGCCCATGCATTGTTATATGGTTCACTCTTGTGATCCGCAAGTCTACAGTGATGCTGTGGGAAATTCATTATGGGAAGCAACCATGCAGGAGGAGTATGACTCACTCCTAGAGAATCAGACTTGGGATCTGGTTCCAGTTCCACCGGGGAAGAAACTTGTTAGATGCAAATGGGTCTATAGGACTAAGAGAGCAACAAATGGACAAGTGAGCAGGTACAAGGCAAGATTAGTTGCAAAAGGATTTCAGCAGATTCATGGGATAGATTATGATGAGACCTTTACTCATGTAGCAAAGATGGAATCCATTCGCTTGGTTCTACCCATTGCAACAGTGAAAGGATGGGAACTTCACCAGATGAATGTGAAGAATGTTTTTCTTCATGGTGATCTTTCAGAGGAGATCTATATGGAGCAACCACAAGGGTTCATTTAGAACTCATCTTTAGTATGCAAATTGAAGAAGTCATTTTATGGCCTCAAGCATGCACCTAGAACATGGTATGAAAAGATGGATTCTTATTTGTGTTTACATGATTTTATTAGATGTAAATTTGATTCCAATGTTTACATGTTGAGGAATGCCGACTCTTTGATGATTTTAGTACTCTATGTCGATGATCTTTTGATCACTGGTAGCTTTGCTTAAGCCATTGTTGTGGTCAAAGATATTTTGCACGACAGGTTCTCTATGATGGACATGGGTCCACTTCATTTCTTTCTTGGTCCCGAGATTAGTCAGGATGCTTCTGGCATCAAACTTTCTCAGACTAAGTATGCCAAGGATCTTCTGGATAGATTCCACATGACAAACTGTAAGTCTGCACCTATGCCCTTCTTATCCGGGATCAACCTTGAGGATGGAGGGGATACACCATTAGTGGACAACACTTTGTATCGACAGTTGGTGGGGAGTCTTTTGTATCTCACCCACACACGTCCAGATATCTCATATGCAGTAGGAGTAGTTTCCAGATACATGCAAGAGCCCCATGATCTGCACTGGAAGGTTGTCAAGTGCATCCTCAGATATGTTCAAGGCACTATGAGTTATGGGATTCACTATGCAGCTGGTTGTGCATTGGATCTCATAGGCTTCACGGATTCAGATTGGGCTGGCGATGGCACAGATCGCAAGTCCACTTCCGAGTACACTCTCGGTTTGGGGTCAGGCCCTATTTGTTGGTCAAGTAAGAAGCAATCAGCCATTGGTTTATCTTCCGCAGAGGTTGAGTACAAAGGAGTAGTCAACTATATCATTCAAGGACTTTGGCTTCAACACTTACTTACCGAGCTTGGTATCGAGTTTAACTGTCAAACTGTCATATGGTGTGACAATCATAGTACACTGAGATTTTGCAGAGATCCAATACAACAACAACGAACCAAACACATTGATATCCACATGCATTTCATCAGAGATCTAGTACATAACATGATCATTGATCTGCAGTTTTGTCCTTCCTCTGAACAAACTAATGACATATTCACCAAGACCTTCATTGGGATGAAGTTTCAGACTTTGCGAGATCGTCTTAGAATGAAGAACATAGTTGCCTAACAACTACCTTTTTTCTTTTTGATGCATTCTCTTTTGAGGGGGGGTTTGGTTCCCACATGGTTTTCCCTCTTTCCTCATTTTTTATTCAGTGTTCATTAGTTGCATTGTACATGAGTACCTAATATGGACTAGTTGTCGGGACTCATTTTTTATTACTCCATAGTGATGTTTAGGGGGTGTGTTGGAGATATTTCTATTTTCGACTCACTAGTTCAGTGGTAGTTTACTGGAGCTAGTTCTATTTTAAACCATCACTATTATGCATGCATTCATAAGAAAAGTTCATTGCTTGTTCGTTTTTTTTAATTATGGAATGTTCTTTCCTATACGAGTGTATATCACTCATTCATTGTATGTATTCATTGATTAACTCATTAGAGTGGCGTGAATAGATTTTCTCATTCTTCCATATTGAATCTCTCGTCCTTTTCTTGATAAGTTTTGTTTGTACTTTCTTTAGCTAGGTCTCATGTGCATGTTTCCATGAAACATTGACAATTGTGATATTATACAACATGTAGATAATGTGGTGACATGATGGAGTTGGCATAAGTGAGTCTGCACTTATGCCAAGGAGGATTGGTGATCTCAGCAAAGGGGAAGTCTGCAAGGTGGCGAATCTGGCCCTAAAGATAGAAGCAAAGAAGGTTGCACGTGTGGAGAAAATTTTTCATACAATACGTGGTTTGTAGGAGGACGAAGCACGTATATATGCAAGTTGCAAAAGGACGAATCATGTGTAGGGTATACACAGTTTGCAAGAAAGAAAACATCGTATGTACGCAGATTTCTAGTACGCTGAATCATGTATCTAAGTTTCTGGGCAAGTACAGATCCGTACAGGCTGACATGTGACGTCAGTAGGTCGTACAAGTGGTCTATAACAGATTTGTGTGCAGAGGAGATTCCCATGGATATTGTTGAGGTTTGTTTTTATGATTTGTATGGTTATTGGAGAACAAGGTTGTTCTCAGTTTTGGTGACTTTGGAGGACAAGGTTGTCCTCAGATTTTTGTGATATTGTATTGATTGGGAGGGTTCATTTTTCCATCAAGATTTCTTATGTTAACAAGATTACATAACTAAAATTGTGTCTCATGTATACTGATGATTCATCTCTAATCTGTGTATTTTTGTTGCATATATTTTCAATCAATAATTTCAGTGTAAAGTTGTTCAGTGATAACAACTAGGGTTTTACTGTTAGATCACTCGGAAGCAATTTTTAGATCTGAAATTAGTCACATAGAGTTGCATGTGAAAATTGGCATGGTTTCAAAGCTTGGGATCTGAAGAGAAGGGGATCATCTTGAGACACATTGTTGGATACAACATTGGAGGAGTGGTGTTCTTGTTCTTGTTCTTGTTCTTGTTTCGCGCAGATCACAAGAGATAACTCTGAGAGGGAGCTATAGTTGCAGGTGGCAACATGTTAGATGGTCTATGTTTTGAGACATGGAGCATATTGTCCAGACGAGGAGTTGTGGACTATTGCAGCTTGGTGGTGTGGCAGGTCACAAGAGATAACTATGATAGGAAGCTACAGTTGTAGGTGGAAACAGGTTAGATGGTCTCTGGTTTGAGACATGGAGCAGACTCTCTAAACGAGGAGTTGTGGACTATTGCAGCTTGGTGGTGTGGCAGGTTGGGAGTTTTGGTGGATTGGCAAAGAGCTCGAATCACAGTAGTATGTTGTGTGGCATATTGTCAACCACGTGGATGGACTTCTCGTGGCTTTTCATAGTGAGTTGTGATGGGTGCAACTCGGATGCATTGGCACAGACAAGATAGTTTCATGTGTATGTTAGGTTGATGAGATAAAGTCTTCATCGGGCAGCAGAGTTGCACATTGGCGAGGTACGACCGTGTATGAGGTATTTGACCTGGGAGGATGAGGAAACTTGCAGAGATGAGTTGTGGTGGTCTAGAGTGGACTAGACTGAGTGTACAACAGCAGATTGGGACTATTCAAACGAGGACACAGGATCAGTGGTAGCATGTGCAGACACAGAGTTTTTGGTGACTTGGATGATGGACTTGGGTAGAAGTTTATTGGATGGTCGTGACTTGGGAAAGCAGAATGCTTGCCTTGGAGAATTGCATGATTCTTATCCAGTGAGAGCCATCGGCACATGATTTATTCGTGAGCTTCACAGTGTTTGACTCGAGTATGTACGAGGATGTTGGTATGAGGACCAGGAAAGTAGTGCAAGGATTTGATACAATGTAGTCTGGATAGAGTCAAGGGATGTGTTGTGAATGGAAAATGTGTTATGGGTTCCAAGAGTGTGTTCTCAGCCTCAACAATTGAGGAGTAAGGATATGTAGTGTTGCTCCGGGATGGACAGGTGATATTGGATGTTGAGTGGGTCTTCCCAGGTTTTGTGAACCTTTTGTGTAGGGGATTTGTGCATGAGAGATGTTGTCAGGGTTTGAGAGGACATTGATTGATTGTATCCAGAAGGAGACTCGGTTGGTTTGCAAGGAGGATACAGATGGTTTGAGTGTCATGAGTATGGTCATTTTTCTTCACAATGTCCACATCAGAGGGGAAGGGGAAGAAGGCAACATGCATCCGCAACAGAGGTTGATGAGATTGCAGACAGGTTCCAGATGGAGATCTTGTTGGTCTCAGTCCTTTCAGGTACAATGTCCAGCAGGGGGACTTAGTTGGTGGATAGCGGAGCATCTTGCCATATGAAAGATGCTAGAGAGTTATTTGACACCTTCACGGAGACTGGCTCAGACTTGTGTGTGGACCCTGGCATGGGAGTTAAGCACGTAGTACAAGGATATGGTACGATATCGTTCCGATTGGAGTTAGGAGACGTGTTGAGGGTGTCAAGTGTGTTATGGGTGCCATAAATTAGGAGGAGTGTTATCTTAGTCTCGGAGATTGAGAGAAAGGGGTACCACATATTATTTTGAGATAGATAGGCGTTGTTTATGCCTAGATGATCTAGCTTCATATTAGCAGTGGTTCTTGGAATTAGAAAGGACCAACCTATGTGTGTTGTGGCCATCAGAAGAAGAGAGACAAATGAGGAGGATCAAGTGGCTCCACGAGTGGTGAGGCAAGTGGCCCCACCAGTAGTGTCGACTCAGAGGGAGCCGGCCCTCGGGATATAGTGGGGAGGAGCAGCCTCCCAAGACTATGCAGAGGAAAGTGGATAGGGAGCAAGTAGATCCAGAGGTTGTGTAGACTCAGAGAGAGTCCGACTTCAGAGGGAGTCTGTGGATTCAGAGGAAGTCTGACTTCAGAAGGAGTCAGGAGACTCAGAGGGAGTCAGGAGACTCATAGAGAATCTAACTTCAGAAGGAGTTAGGAGGTTCATAGGGAGAGTCAATGACTCAGTGGGAGCCAATGTTCAGGTCCAAATGGGAGAGAGACATCTTCCAAGACTGTCGGGAAGGTGTCATAGGTTGATATGGTCAAACAAGAGGTTCAGAGGCAGGAGGCTTCTAGGACCAGGATGTTTTCTAGGATGAGATCATGTCAGACAATGGGATTTGCTTCAGTGACCGAGAATGCAACTAGTCAAGAGGACTAGAGAGAAAGATTTACTTTGGTAACAAAGGGAGCAGCCAATCAGACGGATTAGAGGGCAGTTGTGGTAGAGGATCCACTACGGGAGATAGAGCTACTTTCAAGTGATGATGGAGGATGGAATGCCTCCCTCGCTAAGAGGGAGTGTTGATGCTTTGGTAGCATTGGGAAAATTCCCACTTGTGGAGTGTGGTGAGAATACCTTCCTCACTAAGAGGGAGTGTTGATTTTTGTAGCTTCGTGTTAGAATTTTAAATTTTCTAGATAATTAAAATTACTTAATCCAATAGAAACTGTAGTAGGATCACCGAAAGATAGACAATCACAGATACAATAGATTATCCTAGGAAACCCTTGTGGGGGAGAAAACTCAACAACCAAAATCATCAATATAGAATCCTTCAACCAGTACAATGATGCGCTATAGCTCTCCAAGAAAGACCAAGACCAAAACAACAAAAGAACCAGTCTCTAAGACTTGTGCGTTGGACCTTCTTATGCGCTCCAAGATGCATAAGAGAAGTGTGAGAGTGTGTGTCCAAATGAGAGGAACCTATCATCTATTTATACACAACAGTGTATCTTGAAGAGACATGAATCTTGACCTAACTAACCCATAAAACAAGGTCGACTAGCCACAATGGGGCATTTTTTACAATTATAAGTAAAATACCAATAATATAATAATTTATGTTGAGCCGACTTGTACAATATAATTATAATAACCTTTTTAAAGGTTTGACTAAAACAAATATACAAGAATATCTTTCGTAGTTACACCAAAAATATTAACACTCCCTCTTAACTAGGAAGTTATTCTTTCCAAACACAGACTCCAATTCTGATACCACACGAGCTCACATCCACTGAATGTTGAACATGTGAATCTATACATCCTTGGATATCCATAGTGCAACATGACTTCACCCCATGTAACCAAGGTCTGTGGGTATCTCTCAATAGCTACAACATGTCCCCAAGACATCTACTCCTTGCGATGCATCAATACCTAATCATGTGCACTCTTGTCTCAGTGCCAACCCTTTTTCATGTTGGATGAGATTTTTCCATACTCAATGCCAACCCTTTTTCATGTTGGATGAGTTCCACCTATCACTCCCTCTGAAGAGGGACCACATCAAGCTTGTCCCTGAAGTACTCGAACTTCGTCCTCAACAACAGCTTAGTGAACACATATGCAACCTGATCCTCAGTAGTCATGAACTGGAGCCTCACTGCTCCCCTCTGTACCATATCCCTAATATAGTAGTATTTGATCTCGATATGCTTCGACCTGTCATGGAACACCAAATTCTCTGACAACTTCATGCAACTCTGGTTGTCACACCAAATGCAGATCACCTCCAATCCGAGACCAAATAACTGAGACAACAGCTTCCAAAGCCATATTTCTTCTCTGCTCGTTGCACATGCTGCCACATACTCAGCTTCAGCCATACTGAGTGTCACACATGATTGCTTTCTACTGCTCCACGAGACCATACTGGAGCCAAGACTGAAACAATATCTGTAAGTGCTCTTCCGTTCAGGAATATTGCCGGCCCAATCTGAATATGAGTATCCATATAATCCAAATGCATGGTCAAATCTATATCAGAGACCAAAATCTATAGTACCCTTAAGGTACCTCAACACATGTCTTGTTGCAACCAAATGAACATGTCTGGGTTGCTCCAAATGTTGACTCAGGGTGTTCACAACAAAACATATATTTGGTCTTGTGTTCATCAAATACATCAACGAACCCACTATCTTCCTGTATAAGGTAGAATCCACAATCTTTGAAGTTGTATCCTGCAACAACTTAAGATTTGATACCATCGAGGTAACCATGGCCTTACAGTCCAACATCTTGTACCTCTTCAAGATACAACATACTTTCCTTGATTTAGGAAAATCCCATCTGATCTCTACCAATTTTCTAGTGCCAAGAAGTAGTGCATCATTCCTAAATCTTTCATCTCGAATTCTGTAGCCAATTTTCTCTTACATTCAGTGATGAGTTTTTCTGCACCTGTTAGAAACAGGTCATCTACATATAGCAGTAGAATCACTGGTTCACCATCCTCAACCTTAAAGTAAAGGTTAGGATCTGCACTGCTCTTGGTAAAACCCAGTCTCATCAGAAAATTTCCAATCCTACCATAGCATGCTTTGGGTGCCTGCTTCAATCCACATAAAGCCTTCTTTAATCTGCACACATGAGTCTCCATGTCATGTGTCTCGAATCCAAGTGGTTGCTCCACATAAACTTCCTCTTTTGTTTCACCATTCAAGAAGGTTGTCTTTACATCCATCTGGTGCACCTTCCATTTCATCATAGAGGCCAATGAAAGTATAGTCATGATCGAGGTATATCTTGTTACGGGAGCAAAAAAAAATTCATAGTCAATCCCTTCCTTATGAGAGAAACCTCGGGCCACAAATATTGCCTTATATTTTTCAATACTTCCATCGGCTGCATATTTAGTCTTGTAGATCCATTTTGAACTCACCACAAATTTTTCCTTTGGTCTGGGAACCACATCCCAGACATCATTCTACATAATGGATTGGTAATCCTCTGCCATGGCATCTTTTCATACTTAATTTTTTGCAGCCTCTTCATAACTGGAAGGTTTTGCATCCATTATGTCACACAAGCATGCCACATAGCTGGAATACAGCTTTGACTTCTTACTTTCCCTAAAAGATTTCTTTGGGGCACCAATTCTTTCTGCATCTCTAATAAGCTCTTGTGCCCAAGCTGGTCTTCTCTTGTGAGAAGGTATCTCAACTGGTTTCTGAGGTTCTACCATGCCATGATCCTCTGGAATGACTTCCTCTAGTTCAACTGCCTCTGGAACTTTAGGAACTTCATTCTCTTCTTCATGTGCCTCTTATGCATGGATTTGTTTGGATTTACTGAAAGTTGCATTCTCATCGAAGGTTACTTCTCGACTGATCTACACTTTCCAGTGGCCGGGAATGTATATCATGTTAGCCTTTGATGTGTCACTATAACCAACAAATATGCCCTTCCGTCCGAAAGGGTCCACCTTTGTCCTCTTTTCCTTGGGGACATGAACAAATACAGGGCAGCCAAATCTTTTGAAATGGCTGACTTCTGGTTTCTCTCCTAAAAACATTTCCTTGGGTGTCTTGTTTTCAAGCACCTTGTGGGGAATTTTATTCTGCACGTACACTGTCGTTTTCATTGCTTATGCCCACAGATGCATAGGAAGATCTTGATCATGGATCATGGCCTTTACTGCTTCCATGATTGTCCGATTATTCCTTTCAACTATTCCATTCTGCTGAGGGTTATAGGGAGTAGAAAGCTCCCTCTTAATCCCGACTTCCTTGCAATACTCCTTGAATTTTCTGAGGTGAATTCACCTCCATTGTCTGATTGCAAGGTCTTTATCTTCCACTCTATCAAGTTTTCTACCAAAGCCTTGAACTCTTTGAATTTGCCAAAAACTTCATTCTTTGCTTTTAACAAATAAATCCAAGTTTTACGTGAGTAATCATCAATGAAAGATACATAATATACATACCCACTTAGTGAAGTTGCCGACATCGGTCCACATATGTTTGAATGCACAATGTCCAAAACGCCTTTAGCTCTGTTATCGCTATTGGGAAAGGAGTGCTTCACGTTCTTGCCTTGTGCACATCCTTTGCACACACCATCTGGTTCTGCTTAGATTTCTGGAAGATCTGTTACCAATTTTCTCACAACCGAAAGAGCTTTGTAGTGTATGTGAGCAGATCTCCTATGTCATAGTTCACTGGGATTCCCAATATCATGAACCATTGTGGAGTCTGGATGTCCTTTTAATTTGTAGAGTCCTCCTTCAACTCCAATCATTATTGCATCATCAAGGGTCTTCCCTCTAGGCCACATAAGAACTTGACCATCAATAAATGCTACTCTAAATCCTTTCTTGTCCAATGCTGAAATTGAGGGAAGATTCTTCTTTAAACCTCGAACATAGAGAATTTCCTTCATCTTCATTGGCTTGTCTGAGTTTAACTTGTAGAAAGCTTTTCCAACACCTTTTATTAGATACTGATAGTCATCACCCAATTTCACCTTGTGAGGTGAATCTTTATGAATAAGTTTAGATAAGGAGTCTTCATAGCCTAACATGTGCTTGGAAGCACCACTGTCTATCAACCAAGTGTCACTTCCATGAGTAACAGTACATGTGAGGGATGAGATAAGAGCATAATCCTCATCACTTGATTCATCTTGCTTTGCAACCTTCTTGGGAGGCTCATCATCTTCAGCTATGTGAGCTTGATGCCTCTTACTTCCTTTCTTATTCTTAATTTCCATAATGAGGGGGAAATCCCTAACAAAGTGTCCCCTGACAAAAGTAACATCTAATCTTTGAGTTGTCTCTTTGACCCATCTTAAATTTATTAGGTAAAGAATGCTCCTTGTTCTTTCCTTTCATGGTGTGGGCATCTAGGGCTTGATCTTCATCTACCATCTTTTCTTCTCTTGCATTTGTCCTAGCTTCTTCCTGGTTACAATCTTCCCAAAGCCTATTGAACTTAGGAAGCTTCTTTCTTGAACAAATTCCTTGGATGAATGCATCCCATGACCTTGGGAGGCCATTCAAAGTAGTCATCACCATCTCTTCTCCTTATACTGAGTCACCAATGGCTTCTATATGCTCCTTGATTTGATTCACTCTTGAGAAGTAGGAGTGAATGTTTTATGAGTTCTTCATTTTCACATTCTTCAACTGAGATCTCAAAGTCATTCTTCGATTTATGTTGCTTCCGTCAAACATACGAGTTAAGGTGTCCATCATTTTCTTTGGAGAAGATAATGATGATACATGATGGATAAGGTGGTCCTTAATAGAGTCTGCAATAATCCTTTTTGATATCACCATGTCCTTCTTATATTTTTCCTTAGCTTCATCTCCTTGAGGCTCTTGAACCACTTATATAATGAACTTATCCAATTCATGTTCTTCAAGAAGGAGGGTTACTTTGTACTTCTTGAAGTTATCAGCTCCATCTAGCTTCTCATCGATCTTTGTTCCGATAGTCATCCTGCCTTTTGAATGTCTTGGTTTGTCCGACAACTGTCTCTATACTGAAAATGGCTCCCTTTTAGGCTTCTAGATCTGCAACTGGCCTCTATTCAGGCCTACTCTGATACCATGTTAGAATTTTAAATTTTCTAGTTACAAAATTACAATTACTTAATCCAATAGCAACTGTAGTAGGATCACTGAAAGATAGACAATCACAAATACAATATAACACAAAGATTATCCTAGGAAACCCTCGTGGGGGAGAAAACCCAGCAACCAAAATCCTCAATATAGATTCCTTCAACCAGTACAATGATGCGCTATAGCTCTCCAAGAAAGACCAAGACCAAAACACCAAAAGAACCAATCTCCAAGACTTGTGCGCTCCAAGATGCACAAGAGAAGTGTGTGAGTGTGTGTCCAAATGAGAGGAACCTATCCTCTATTTATACATAACAGTGTCTCTTGAAGAGACATGACTCTTGATCTAACTAACCCATAAAACAGGGTTGACTAGTCACAATGGGGCTTTTTAACAATTATAAGTAAAATAGCAATAATATAATAATTTTTGTTAAGCCGAATTGTACAATATAATTATAATAACCTTTTAAAGGTTTGACTAAAACAAATATACAAGAATAGCTTTCGTAGTTACACCAAAAATATCAACACTTCGGACAGGTATTCTCACATGATCCTAGGTATTGGGCACGTGGAAATCGTTGTGGGCACCACATCACACTTTCGGTTTAGAGAAAACCCCTTTGGATTTGAGTGGGGACTTCATGGGTTTGATGATGGGCTTTGTGGGCTTGTGTTGGGGCTTCACACCCACAAGGAAATCTTAATTTGATGTTGACTTGTGGAGGGGTTTCTATGGTGACCCCTAAGGATTGTAGATAAAGAAGAGAGGTCATTGTGATATTATACAACACGTAGATAGTGTGGTGACATGATGGAGTTGGCATAAGTGAGTTTTCACTTGTGCCAATGAGGATTGGTGATCTCAGCAAAGGGAAAATATGCAAGGTGGTAAATCTGGCCCTGAAGATAGAAGCGAAGAAGGCTGCACATGTGGAGTGAATTTTTCGTACAATACACAGTTTGCAACAGGATGAAGTGTGTGTATACGCGGGTTGCTGAAGGACGAATCGCATATAGGGTATACGCAGTTTGTAGGAGAGAAAACAATGTATGTACGTGGATTGTCAGTAAGGTGAATCGCGTATCTCAGTTTCTGGGCAGGTACAGATCCATACAGGTGACAGGTGACGTCAACAGGTCGTACAAGTGGTCTACAACAGATTCATGTGCAGAGGAGATTCCCAGGGATATTGCAGAGGTTTGTCTTTCTAATTTGTATGGTTATTGGAGAACAAAGTTGTTCTTAGTTTTGGTGACTTTGGAGGACAAGGTTGTCCTCAGATTTCGGTGATATTGTATTGGTTGGGAGGACTAGTTTTTCCCTCAGGATTTCTGGTGTTAACAAGAATACATAACTGAAATTGTGTCTCATGTATATTGATGATTCATCTCTGATCTTTGTGTTTCCGCTGCATATGTTTTCAGTCAATAATTTCAGTGTAAAGTTGTTCAGTGATAACAACTAGGGTTTCACTGTTAGATCATTAGGAAGCAATTTTCCGATCAGAAATTAGTCACATATAGTTGCATGTGAAAATTGACAGTCCAGAAATAACATAAAATAAAATGGTTGTGCTTATCTCATACTCCATATCTTGAAGGTTGAAATAGAATATTGTGACATACACTACTTCCCTTCATGTAAGTTGTGTTTCATTGTCTATTTTTGTAGGAGAAAATCATAAACTAAAATGGCTCATCTCATACTCCATACCTGAAGGTTGAAATAAAATTTGTAACATACACTACTTACCTTAGTGTAAGTTATTTTTCTTTTTCTATTTGTTTAGGAGAAAGTTAAGTTGTGTAGTTATTTGTGTTAATGAATAATAACAGGAATAGACTTGAATTTTTTTTTCTAGAGCACATCAATTTTCAATGATTGTTAAAATACTAAAGAATTTGAGTAACTTGAAAGTTTCCAATTACAATTTTAAGGGCTCACATCACAGCGATTGATGGAGAGGCTTCAAAATTTTGCAAGCTTTCAGCTAAGAATGTTCTCCAAAATTGGAGGTGATTCAGGTCCCCTGTTTTATTTCCTAATTAGGTTATGCTGCTGCTTGTAAAAAGGAAAATTATCTGGATAGTTTTAGAAAAAAATTCTACCCAATAGATTTATTCCAAGTGTTAATCAAACTCTCGCAATCCCTCTAGCTCACTAGGGACTGGAATTGAGATCCACAAAACAGTCCTATTCAAAGGAGATTCTCTTTTTTCCTATGCAATTGATCCAGTAGCTTTGATGTGATCACTTCGACATTTTAGAAGCTTAGTACACCCTTGAAGACCGAATAATATATTCTTGGTTCTCTTGTTGACTCTCAGTTCTGACCTAGTAGTAGGATTGAGAATTGTCGAAGCACATGCATCACGTTAGCATCTAGAAATGAGGTACTCAGCCATGAAGGACCTATGAGCCAGTCACATGATATTCCCCTTTATGTTGTATGGAGCCTACCAAACATACTAACAGTGCCTGGTGTAACCTTTTTGCAATACACATTGAAGTGGTTGCTTGAATATTTGGGCACTTGGAGTTTACCAAGCCAATCAGAAGTTCAAAACCTTCAGAGATATTTAGGGTGTCTGTGTGATCCGAATTACAGTGAGGAAAATCAGTCTTTCCCCTGTTTAACACTCCCGATTTCATGATTTGTGCTTTATCACTGCATCTCTGCACATAACTTGCTATCTGCGATATTTTCTTGCCTCTAATCTCTAATTGCAATTAAATAAATCTGCAGAATGACAGGTATATAAAAACAGAATACAGAGATAAGGACAGGCATACAATGCCACAATGATTTACATGGAGAAAACCCTCCTGGGGGAAAAGCTCCACAGAAAAATAAAGTCTCAGTACTCTTAGCTATGTATGTTCAGAGTATACAGTGATGCCAACTAGATTACACACTGGGCACTCAAAAACACAGTGCATTCTTTTATTGTATCTTCAGTCTCAAAAAAACAGAACTGTCTGCTGCTATTACAGACTCACTGCTGTTACAGAATCATTGCTACTGGTACATAATCACTGGCTCTCCATCCATCGTGTCTCTTCCTCTTCCAACAATAGAGAAACTCCTACCATCCCTGAACCATAACCTCTAAACGGTAAAGCAATTTTTTGTTTTTCATTGGTAAACTCGCATCTTTTACAGCAAGTTAAGAAATGAGGTAAAATAGTAAACACATACATCATCCGTACGGATCACTGTGTGAAGCACAGATAGGACTTGAACCCTATGGCACCTACGAGCCAAGGCCTCACTGTCTTTCTATACAACATCATAAAAATGACCTTGTATATAGGAAAGCTACTTCAAAGCAGCACTCGGTTTCAGTAACTGAAGTTGGATTATTATTTATGACTTGTCTTTAACTTTTGTCTCTGGTTAGAGAAGTTTCTCCAAATAACTCATTAGGTTCTAACACAAAGTCCATGGCAATCACAATAGTAAACATTGAAAAGAGATGGATTTCGGCAAACAGATAGTGGTATTAACATGGAAAGAAATCCTCAACAACGGATATGCCACTTAATTTTTTTAGTAAGCTTGCAACTAAGAAGGCATCACAAAGGCAACAACGACTACAGAGGATTAAGGGCATCCCTTTCCTGCATGCTAATATATGTAATTTTCAAAACGCCATAATAAAACCAGAGGAAATCAATACAAGTGACCACCTGCAGCTTTCAGATTCCATTATCCCACCCTTCTTGATAGAGATTCGCAGCCAAATCCAGCATAGCTGCCATCAGAATAATCCTGGATCCAACTCTTTTCTCTGATATTCTGTAATTCAGAGACTATGATCTAGTAGTAAAGTGCATCCAAGCCTAAGGAACATCTGTAGTCTTTAAATTTCACTGACAAAGCATTAGGAGGTATCTAAGCTCAATAAATGCAGAAGGTTGTTAAAAGCTTGCAACTTTCCTTAATTTTAGAATACAGCCAATGCATGTATGGCATATATACACGTTGAATGTGTATATATGATTACAACAGGTTATATTTTCGATTGTGCAAATGCATGCAAAAATAAATTCATCTTCATAAGCAGTGCAACAAGCCTTTGAGTCAATAACTTCCTAAGTTCCTAAATACAGGAACTTAAATAAATACATACCTTGATGCTTGTACTAAAGAAACCCCTGTGCAAAGAGGCCTTCATGACAACACCTAAACAGAATGAATGAACTAATCCTTACATAGACGCCTCTGCTTATCAATAGGTGGGAGGACCAAAGAATAAATAAATAATAGCATAGATTGTGACTTACAGTGGGCTATAGCCAGGAAACTCGGAATAGACCTATAAAGAAAGGATAAACAAATGAGGATGGGACATGGTAGAAGAATACAAGATTATAGCCCAGAAAATTTAGATTAAAAAGGAAAGGAACAAACTAGTAGGCCTTATCTGCAAAGGGTAATGGTATTTATGGACCCCATAAGACGTCAGCCAAAATTGTAGCAACCTCTGCATCAGAAGGGATTGCTTCTCTAACTCGTCTGAGAATCTCCTGCTTCAATGCACGCTTTTCCCTCTGTCTCAAACCCTGCCCAATCTCCAATTGTATCGCAAACCTAGCCACAGCACTAGCAAAGGGATGCTTCTGCCAATATTCTTCAACCACACTATAACTCTCATCTGCAGCCTTTGAAGCTTCCAGAAACCCTTGAGAAGAATCTGTAGACTTTGGGGAAGATTTTATGGAATTTGGAGGTGAACTTGTGGCACTCTTTTTACAACTGACAAAATCTTCCAATTCCTGAACCTCCATTGCTTTGTCCAAGCATTCATTGGAATCCTTTTGATGTAAAGCAATGCCACAATCATCTGGTAAATTAGTAGCACCATCTCTAGCAGTATCACTTGGCAAAACATGGGTCGATTTGCGCAAGTTTGAATCTTTTCGAGACGAATCACTTGAATGAGTAAAACTCGTGGGCAGATCAATTAGGTCACCCCCAGCTTCTGACTGCTGAAGCTCTGCAAGCTTCTTCACCACATCCCTCTCCAACATGGCTTCCACCACCTCTTTCCGCCCATGGTAAGCCATCTCAAACACACACTCCATTGCAGCCACCCTCATCTCCTCGCACTCGTCCTCCAACAACATCACAATTTTTTTAACTCCATGCCTAGCATGAATCTCGTCCACCACCGCACCTTTGCCAGCCGCAATCAGGCTCCCAAGAACAGTCACCGCCACAACGGACAGATCGTTAGAACCATCTGTAATCATACCCAACAAGCTCTCCACAACACCCAACATAAGAATCTGACTAACAAAAACATCCTTATTGAAATGCACCAGAGCAGACAAAGCAAAGGCAGCCTCCTTCTGAACTCTGAGACCGACCATTGTCCCGGGCCTCAGCAAAGAGCTCAGGTAATCAAAAACCCTAGTTGACAAGATCATATCCTGCAGCTCAGGGTTATACCCATCCTTAACCCTAGCTTCAAACTCACGAAGGGCTTCAATCTTTTCTTCCTCCCCACCTTGCCCACTCTCCAAAACCTGCACCAGGTGTTCCATGTTTTGCCGATCCAACCACAACTGAAGCTCCGATTGCATGTTATTGGCAACATTAGTAATATCATTCCCCAAAACCTTACCCTTGGCCCGAGATAAATAATATCTCAAGCCTCTCCGACTGGTGAGCTTACGAACCCGCTCAACCTGTGGCTCTAGGTGAGATACAAGATTGTATAAGCTTGTGAGCTTCCGCCTGAGCTTTGGGTCCATCAATTTCCCACTGCTATAATTAAATTCCTCGCTCTGAAGGCGCTTGAGGCCTTGAACGAGCATTTCCACATTGTTGGTATTCTTGGGAAGGTTAAGGGAGGCTTCCTTCAGGGCTTTAACCACTGTTAAGACATCATCTGATACTGATGCCTCGCCCATGGCTGGATGAATAATTGGGTTTCAGAATTATGGAGAGTTCAGTCGAATTGCTTCGGTTTCGTTTCTTATTTGATCAAAGAATGAATCAAAGAGGCAATATATTACGTACCTGGGTTGATGATGGTGGTGGTGGGATCCTGTGGGGATTCGCACCCGCCAGCATATGCTCCTCGTTCTCCTCTTCTTGCTTCTGGTAATTGGAGATGGATGGGAAGTCATGGATAGTGAAACGAGGCCTTCTCCTCTTTGTTCTGTTTTGGGTTTTTGTCTGAACGTGATGGAAGGCAGGAAGGAGGAAAATGTGGCAGGTGGCCAACGACCATTCCACATTCCTCCAGAGTCGACTTGATAGCGTAGGTGAAAGCACAATATCCACTTGACTTTTGGTTTGTGGAAAGCGTTGCATAATTGCTTGTACGAAAAATATATCATTTGCCAGATTGATCTAGAGGAATATTCTTTATCGTGAAGAAGTGCAATTCTCATCTTTCGATGTCTATCAGAGTCGATCTCAAGATTTTAAAGCACATATGATTATAAACTAATCAATCTCATCATTATAAAGCCACAGTCAATCTCAAGATTTTAAAGCACATATGATTATAAACTAATCAATCTCATCATTATAAAGCCAGCTGCCCTCGTTTCCCTGAAGTGTAAATGAAAGAACGTTAATTTCATTTAGATGGCCCTGCATCGAACAAGCTCTTTTGGGTTCTTGGGCCACCATTCAACCCCCTCCCTTCGGGCTCATTGAGTCACTAAGCCTAGTGCCGTGAAGGCAAGCTGCGCCATCACGCCACTTAGGAAGTAAGCGTACAAAGAGAAATGCATCACGCTACCTTCGCCTTGGCATAATGTCAAACATCTTTGCAATAGCCTCTAGATGTTTGCCCATTTGAAGTAATGCATAGGATTATGGAGATAGAGATTATACAAAATAGGTATGGAGGCGTAAGATGAATGTTGGCAAATAGAGGAAATAAATGACACATAGTGTGTATGAGGGAGTACAGATAGTGTGCATGAGGGAGGACAAATAGTGGTGCATATAGATGAATATGAAAGGACAAGGACAAGAAGTAGAAGAGGTGATGATGTGGTAATGAAGTCGAGCGAAGAAAAGGAGAAGGTAAATCATTGTGGTTGAGCGATTGAGTTTATTGGAAGCCTAAGAGTTATGAGCATGGAGGATAGAACAATACAATGCAAAGGAGATCAAATTGGCTCCAAACAAGAGAAAGATAGAGATGAATGTTGGCACATAGAGGAAATAAATGACACATTGTGTGCATGAGAGAGGAAAAATAGCAGTGCATATAGATGAATATGAAAGGACAAGGGCGGGAAGTTGAAGAGGTGATGATGTGGTAATGAAGTCGAGCCAAGAAAAGGAGAAGGTAAATCATTGTGGTTGAGCGATCAAGTTTATTGGAAGCCTAAGAGTTCTGAGCATGGAGGATAAAACAATACAATGCAAAGGAGATCAGATTGGTTCCAAACAAGAGAAAGATAGCCTCGAAGAGAATGCGTTGATCACAAGCGAGGTTGTTGAAGGACACTAAGTGGCATTGGAGTCATTAGGTGCGTGAAGAACATGAATAAAAGGGCGTGGGGATATTTCTAGAAGTTGAGGATCTTGGTGGTGAGGAAGAGACTATGAGAGTGGACACTATGTGCAAAGGTGAGTTCATGAACGATGCAAGATATGCAAAATGAAGTTAGTCTAGTGAGAGAGAGTAGGAGCATTGTAACCCTAAGATATTCCAAAACTTATGTATCATACTATAATATACTTCTTAATGAAAATGAGTAGATTAAACATTATGTGATATTAGTATTAAGTCTTTTGTGAAATTTTATTTTTTTGCATTTTCTTTTGCTACAAATAACCTTTATGGTGTGAATTCTGTGTGCAAAGCTTCAATAGCTCTATTGCCCTTCCCCAAGGTGTCATTTTTAGTATCAAAGCAAGATGATGTATTGAAACATAAACACATGGACTATCATATTTTATTGTATATTCTTGTGTATTATGCATATTTATGTACTTTTCCTAAAAGCTTCCTTCTTAGAGGTTTTCTTGTATATATTTTTCTCTTAGAAACTTCCCTACTTTAAAAGTTTCCTTTATTCTATTTTATTGGACATATGATCAACTTGATCACTCCCTACAATTGTGCACTCCATACTTATAGTAATGCAAATACTTATAATAATGCAAATAAGTGTATCACATGTATACATTATAACAATTTCCTCTCTTCTCATACTTGCTCTCTTGTGTGTCAGTATTCACATTGTTGTTATGTGCATATAAATTGGTATTGAAGCCAAATGATGATGGCCTTTATGTCTAGTCATCTCAAGGGTTTCCATCTCTTACGCTTACTTAATTTAACATAATTTGGCTTTGCACAATCAAGGGCTTAAATAGCCCCAAGGGTTAGCTCAATTGGTCTAGAGTCAGACGTGAGTTTATCATGTTTGTTGTTGGTCACATGTTCAACTCTCTTGATTCCCCCGAGGCAAGGCCCCATAATCAGGGCTGACAGTTTACCCCACTTACCATCCATGGAACATGGGGAAGTATTCAGAGGGTTTTCTGCAAGTACATTTCCTCGAAAAAATAAAAATCAAGGGCTTAGATCTAGTCTAATTGAGGGTTTATAACTCTTATCCTATATTAGATCTACACTCTTTAACAAGTTTCATATATTTGGAGCAATCGACACCCTCTCTTGCTTGGCATTCCTAACCTGTCGAGGCCATATATCCATAGCTCAAATTCACGAATTGTAAATTTCAATGGAAATGTTGAAGTGGGATTTACAGTGTGAAGGAATTTTGAACATGGTTTGTTAACTTTTCAAGCCCAAAATCCCTTAGAGAGGTGAAAAATCATAATTTTCAGTTTTTTAAACTTGAACTACCAAATATGTGATTTGTTGAATATGGTCCAACACTAGCATCGACTGGCTTTAGAACTACCATTTTCACCCTTTAATCATTGATATGATCTGGAATGCCTCCAAGAGGTCCACAAGATGTTGAGTTAATAAGTGACTCAACCAATAATAGTTCCCTTGAAAAGAGCATTTTTTGATCGGTTGAAAACCAAACCAAGATTATACAGAAAATGATGTAGTAAGCCTTCCAAGAGATTCTCCTACAAATTTGTCCTCAGGGGAAACTAGTACCAAACCTAGCACTGTTGATTTCCTTCTAGGTAGAAGAAATGTCAAGATCCCTAAGTTTGATCATAGCTTCAATGGTGACATGTTAGACTCCTAGTTACATATTCTAGAGGTATATTTCAAGACTCGGTGTATAATCACTAATAGAACCAAGATCCTAACTACCCAAGTCTATATGGAAGAAATTGCCCAAGATTGGTGGAAAATCACCAGAGTTTACTAGTTATTGAAGCATGATGGATTAATTTTTCATATGTTGAAGGTTCTATCCTCCTGGGTATTGGGAAAATCTATCAGCACAATGGCTTCAACTCAAGCAACTTCCAAGCTTATCCGTCAAACAATACATTGAGCTATTCAACGAGCTTAGGTCAATCTAAGGGTTTTAGATCCATAAGAGGTACTCACGATCAAATTTATTTCGAGTTTACTTCCTAGTATTTGAACATAATTAGCTATGTTTGACGTATATTCTTTGGAAAAAAACATATAAACTAGTCGTCTTTGTTGAACACAAGCTTCGAACTAAGTCTATGAGGACTACTTATAGCACTACCAATACATTTTCCTTAAACTCTTCCCCCTCTGAGTCTTCATCTAACCCTAATGAAAACAAAAAAAGGTTCAGGGCAGTGTTTTCCATCTTCCAGTAAAAGAAATCGCCATAATTATCATAAGACATATGGACATTTCGCTAATTAATGTAGAAGTCTTAAGATGGCCAAGAATGTATTTAAGACTCTTTTGACATAATAACATAAAGACATTGCGCCCCTCACAGAGTCATTCCTTGAAGATGCATATCAAATTAAAGTTGGCATTCCAATGACTCCAAACCCATAGCTTATCTTGATGACTAGAGACTACAACCAATACAAAGGAAGCCCCTTTTTCACACAAAAATTGTCATGTAAAAGATCACTTGGTTTCTCTTATCATTGATAATGGTAGTAAAAATATCTAGTATCTTCGAAGTTAGTTTCATATTTATAATGTCCTAATACATCACATCCTACTCCCTGTCACTTGGATTGGATTAAAGATGTTGAGAATACAACAATGATAATAAGGCAATATACAATGAATTTGTCATTGGACCCTTTAAGGGTATAGTTCATTGTGATGTCACTCCACTTGATTGTTTTGAGCTAATCCTTGGGTGCCCTTACCAAGATGATATATATGTCATTCATGATAGGGGTACAATCACCTACATAATACAACCTCATCTATGCTTTGTCTTAACCAATTCCATTTACTTTCTAGAAAGCGAGCAATGAACCATGGTAATGTTCATAATTACTTACCCCTCTATGTTGTTTGATAAACAAAAAGACAATAACATAGGAAATCTCCCTCTTTTAGGCATTTAGGCTATCATAAATGCATGCTCAAGTGTTTTGAAGAACCAATAGAATTATCACCTCTTCAAATCATAGAGCACAACATTGGTTATTAGTTATTCACTCCCTAATTTTCCTACATATCACACCATGCTTATTGAGAGTTCATAGATAGAGAAGCAATTTCCAAACTCCTTGACTATGGTAATATTTGTGTTAGAATTTGTCCTTCTAGTTCTTTAGTCCTAATTTTACCCAATAAAGAATTAGATGAATAGAGATTTCACATAGATTATCAAGCATTGAACAAGATAATTGTGAAAAATTGGTAACCACTGCCAAATCAATGATATCATAAACTAGCTAAAGAGGGCCAAATATTCCAATAGAATCGATCTCACATCAAAATATCATTGGGTATGTATGAACCCTTCATGTGCTTGGAAAACAAGTTTCAAAACAAACTATGGTCTTTATGAGTGACTAGTTATGCCTTTTGTTCTTAAGAATATTTCAACCACATTTATGTGCACAATCAATTATACATTTTAGACACATTTGAAAAAAATTATAGTGGTATATCTAAATGACATTTTTTCTAAAGTAGCAATTGGGAGGACCATATTCAACATATTCATATTTCTTTGATCTTTTGTAAAAGCATAAATGCAAACAAAAATAAAAAAGTCATTCTTTGGGCAAATTTATATTCATTAGTTGGATTTTTTTAATTTATTACAATGGTGGTGTATATGTAGATCCATCCAAAGTCAATTCCCTTCAAGATTGGTCCACTCCATCCAATACTACATGTCTTAACAGTTCCTTAATGGTATGAATTTGCCAAAAAAATCCATCCAATATTTCTCTCACATTTCCAAGCCACTTCAACTTTCCAATCACAAACATTTCTCCTTAAATATTTAAGTAAATAAGGCCTTCCAATAACTCAAGGAAGTTGTTTTCTCTACTACATTACTTTCTCTTCCTATTTTGAATCGGTTCTTGAAATATAAACAAATGCATCGATTATGCCATAAGTACAATTCTTACGTACAACAGACACTCAATTTCATATTACTTAGAAAAAATTATTGTAGCCACACAAAACTAAAACACATATGGTAAAAAAACAGTAGGCATTGATTAAAACACTCAAGCAATGATGACACTACAATCTTGGTAGGAAACCATCCTTCACATGAATCACCAACCTATTATGTCTTAGAATTCACAAACTAAGATTAAGGAACAACGACACCTTAAATGGGCTACTTATATTCAACAATTTCATCTCATTATTAAGTACAAAAACGATACTACTAATAAATTTGTATGTATGTTGAGTAGACCTTCTTATAATATTTTACATAACATGAATACCAAATTTGTGGAATATGAATACTGGAAATCACTTTATTTTTCATATTCACACTTTGGATTGATTATCATTCATGTTTAGATGTTGTATATGGACAATAAGGAGGAGCAATGGAAGACACTATAGGAGAATCCTTGAAGCATGAAAGATTCATTGATAAGATTAGACAAATCCATTTGCAACTACAAGAGATATTGAAGATATATATGAAAAGTACAAGGTCCAACATGACCAACATAGAATTGAGAAGGCATTTAAGATAGGAGATCAATTATGGTTTCATTTAAACAAAGAAAGGATGAAAGGTTCTAGTAGATCAAAGTTCTATGGTATGGTCCTTTTGAACTGTTGGAGAAAGTAGGTTATAATGCCTATAAACTTAGTGTACCTCCATATATGTGCATTTACTCAGTAGTGAATGTGGAAAATTTAAAACTCTATGAGTCTTCCATCTTAGGCTAGGAAAATGATGGGCAAGTCATACCTATCGTAAAGGACTTATCACCAGAAGCTTATGCAGACTTAAAAGAGGATATAAAAAGGAATTATAGAATAACTAGACAAGGGAAGCAAGAACTCTAGTTGGTTGGGTTGAAAGGACGACTTCTGAGCAAGACCAAATGGTACTCTAGGGAGAAGGTAGATGGAAAAATTCCTTACCTAATTCAGTAAAATATTTTGGAGACCAAAAGCCTCTCAAAATGCGGAGGTGTGATCCAAAATGGATCACTATATAACTTGCCATCTATTTGGTATTTTCTTAGTGGAAAAAATAGAGTTGTTGACTATTAGGGATATTTTAGGGGTAGTTCCTACTTTGATAATTTTGGCAATACAACTTTGTGAGCCCATTTGGGGCATTAAATGGTTGTTTCCGAGGTGAAAACTTTGTGAACAAAGTCTCATCCCTTTGATAGTGTTCTACATACTGAAAGATTTTTATCAATGCATAGATCATGTCAATTGAAGCTAATATGAGGAAGTTATTCCTCCCACAAGTTGACCTATGCTTTTGATAACCATGGTACCAAGTGAATGTCACATCAGTTCCCATTACTCACACATGTGGAGCTAGTCACATGTGGACTTTCAAGAAGATCCTAGAGGGTCAAAAACCTTGACCCTAACTAGGAGTTGAGGCATGCAAAAACCATAACCTTAACCCTAGATGGTTGTTAGGACATGTTAAATATTGGGAACTAGGAAAGGAAGGGGTTCCATTTTTGTTGTATTGATTCATTGTTCCATAATTGAGCAAAGAAAAGGAGTGGGATATTGTGAGTGGAACAAAGAAATCAAAATACCTTGTAGTAGCCATTAAGGCCATAATGTCTATGACAACTCCATAGTAAGTTCATATTTCTTTGTATTTCCATTTTATATCTAAGAAGAAAAGAGCAAGGTATGGTCCTTGCCTTATGGTTTGGTTTTCCCATATTGAATTTCCCAAGCTATATCTTGTGTTCTTTGTGTGGATAGTGTGGTGTTTATTTTTTCACTTCTTTCTTTGCATTCTCAATTTATTCTAATAATATAAGTATAATGATAAGTAAACACTACATAATAGTGATATTTTGCAAAAAAAATTTAGATCTATTGCGACAAACTATCCCAATGGAATATCCATGACAGTTTGTAGATCATAACCACTCCTTGGATCACGATATTGGAATCTATCACCAACAAAATAAGCAACAAGACACTTATATTTGTGGGTTGCAACATAGTTACAATAGAGCTATCAATGTCTCTATAGGACACTCTCCATTTGAGGTTTTCTATGGGTACACTGATCCGGATTTTATGAGTAGAACGGAATGAATACAGATTAATAACATATGCTTAACACAGAATAACAGAGATACATTAAAACTGGTTTTCTATTCAATAAGGAAATAAGTTGAAACTGTAAAATGCAACGGAAAACAAGCTTGTTGGAATGGTGGCAGCTTATCTCTAAGGAGAGATGTGATGACTACGCTCATTCGCAAGAAGATAATTACAATGAGGCTCTAAAGGCCTTTTTACAATAAACAGGAGTTTCAAAAACCCTAGACATCCAAAAACCTAACCCTAGGAGATGAAGTGTCAAAAGTCATGTGGGCCCCGTTTCGGTAAGTCAGTACATCAACTTCTCGGGGTCGTAACTTTTGCATACGATCTCTGTTTTAGGCGTACGATAGCCCGTTGGAAAGATCTATCCGAGGACTACAAAAGTTGCCAAAAATTTCATGGTGAAAATTTTTGATTGAAACATACCAAAAAAAACGTCATTTAGGGCCTCAAAACGACTCCGGAAGTTCAGGACCCGAAAAACTGTTAAAAATAGTAAATTACAAAAATTGTCAGAAAGTTGTTTTGAGCCAGCTGGAAAAGGTGGGTGGCCACCGATATCCACCTGGATCAATCCTTCCTCCTTAGGAAGCAATGGTCTCCTTTGCATTGAGTTCCCCCATCAGATGATGAAATTTATGTTGAATTTGGCCCGGGGTGAGCCACTTGCCTTGGTGAAGGAGTTGCCCTGCTTTGACGACTCAATAACACTGGATCCTTTGTTGTCGAGTGCCCTTGATCTGTGTGTCCACAATCTAATCACTGGATGCATGTTGTATGCAGTCGGGGTTGAGCTCTGTTGGTGTCAGTTGTTCTGCTACTTCTGAGGTGTCCAATAATGGTGGGAAATAAGGTTGAAGGAGGTCCACATTGAACACTGGGTGCAGGCCAAGGAAAGGAGGAATGTTGAGCTCAAAAGCATTATCCCCCACAACCTTGGTGATGGTGTATGGCCCATAACGAAGTGGGCGAAGCTTCCGATGGGGTCTTGTAAGGTGTTCTTTCTGCAAGTGCAATCAAACTTTGTCACCCACCTGAAACTTATGTGGCACCCGATGTTTATCATGGCGTTTCTTGTACTTGTCATTGGACTTCTATAGGATATCATGAACCTGTTGGCGGATGTGTTGGATCCTCTCAATGAACTGGGTGGCTTTGTCAACTTCAGTTGGAGAAGGAGATGAGTCGGTTGAGGTGACCACAAGGGGAAGTGCAACATCTATGGGACCCAATGGTTGGAATCCCAACCCCACCTGAAAGGGGATGTGGCCGGTTGAGCTATGCAGGGCTTGGTTGTAGCTATGTTGGACATAGGGAAGACTCTCATCCCATGTGCGAGGGTGCTTGGAATTATACATGCACAGGATATGCATGATTATTCGATTTATGACCTCAGTTTGGCCATCTATTTGGGGGTGGAAGGCCATGGATTTGGTGAGCTTGGTGTCCAGCAGTGACCAGAGGATCAACCAGAATGTGCTGAGAAATCAATTGTCCTGATCTGAGACAATGGTTTGTGGGATCCCAAAATGTACCCAGACTCGTTCAAAGAAGAGCTTGGCAGTGGCTTCTGCTGTGATGTTCTTCTTGCAGGCAACCAGAATCACCATCTTAGAAAAGCGATCAACAACCACAAAAACATAGTCATTTACCACTTGGTGGATGGGAGGCCCATCATGTAGTCCATTGATATGGATTCCCATGGCCTGTCAGGAGTAGGAAGAAGGGTGTAGAGTCCATGTTTCTTAGTGGTTAGTTTGGCAATAGCGCAGGCAGTGCAGGACCTGATATACTTGTTGACCTCATGTCGAAGTTTCAGATAATAGAAATGTTTCTGTAGCATCACCACTATATTTTCGATGCCGAAGTGTCCTGCCACTCAAATGTATTGGGCTTCTCAAATCAGCTTCGCTCGCTCGCTTGATGGAACGCAGATATGTCCCAAACGACACAACAACCCATCCTGAAGATGGAATTTATCGACAACTGCGTTTGCACCCAACATTTGGTAGGTGGTGGTGAAGTCTGGGTCTGTCTCATAGAGTTGGGGCCATCCAGAGGTATCATGGACGCAAGATTCTAGCACTGTGGCGAGTGTCGCGACTGGTGGTCTACTGAGGCAATCAGTGATGCGGTTGGTGCTTCTTATTTTATACTTGATGTTGAGGTGGAATTGTTGTAAGTATGTGGACCAATTTTGATGGCGGTCATTTTGTAATTTTCCTTGTGTCTGCATGAACTGCAGTGGCTATGATCAGTGCGGATGATTGTCTCCTTCCCAAGAATGTAATGTCTCCACTGGCGGCAGGATTTCACAATGGAGTACATTTCTTTGTCGTAAGTAGGGTACTTACGGACAACATCTGATAGTGTCTCACTATGATAGGCCACAGGGTGGCCGCACTAAGTGAGAACGACACCCACAACATAGTCTGAAGCATCTGTCTTGATCTCAAAGGGTTGTTGCAAGTCTAGTAGTGAAAGTACTGGGGCTGAGCAAAAACGCTGCTTCAAATCATCGAACGCTTGTTGTTGGGACCGGCCCCATGCAAATTTTTCCTTACCACCACCCCTGGTTATTTGGCTAAGGGCCCATGCAATATGGGAGAATCCAAACACGAACCTGCAGTAGAAATTGGCAAGGCCCAAGAAGCTCCGAAGCTCAGTGAGTGTGGTTGGGGCTGGCTAGTCACGGATGACTTGGATCTTGGATGGATCCACATGTACGCCATGTTGATCAACAATGTAGCCCAGGTAATGGACCTTGTCCATGCCGAAGGAGCATTTTTCCAAGTTGGTGTATAGCTTGTGCTGTCGTAGGGTGTGCAAAACCTGTTGAATATGCTGCAAGTGTTCTACCCAATAATTGTTGTAAATGAGAATGTCATCTAGATACACGACTACAAAATTCTTGGTGAATGGTCGCGAGATATCGTCCATCATCCTCATGAAAGTGGTTTAAGCATTTGTCAAACCAAAGGGCATGACCAACCATTCAAAAAGGCCTTCATTTGACTTGAAGGTAGTCTTCCATACATATGTTTGTTCTATCGAGACCTAGTGGTAGCCAATATTCAGATCAATCTTACTGAAGTATTTGGCCCCTGTGAGTTGATCAAGGAGGTCGTCGATTTGGGGAATTGGGAACCGGTTGCTGACTATGATTTTATTCAGGGCTCGGTAATCAATGCAGAGTCGCCAGGTTCCATCTTTCTTCTGTATTAGCACGAATGGGCTCCCACAAGGTGATGAGATGGGATGGATGTGCCCCTTGTGGAGCAGTTCTTAGATCTGTCGCTTGATCTCCTCATTCTCTAACATAGAGCGATGATAGAATGGCCCATTGGGAAGTGGTGCGTCGGGGGTCAGATCGATGGGGTGCTTGACCTGACAGTGCAGAGGTACCCCAGTAGGTGAGGAGAAGATATCCGAGTATTCTTTGACGACCTTATCTACTTGCTTCTACTGTGTGGAGAGGTTGGTCGCAGAGACCCTGGATGTGGTTGTGATCTTTCTCTCATTCCGAGAGAGATTCATGAAGAATACAAACTTCCCCGTATGAGAGATGACCTTCCTGCATTGCTTGGCAGAGATCAAGGAAATAACACTAGGTGGGACTTCCTCGGGTATCCTGTACAATTTCTTGTTCAAAGTAATAATAACACTATGATGCCTAGACTCATTTACAACATGACATTTCCATAAATAAGGTTGGCCCAAAAGAACATTACAAACTTCGAGAGGAGCAACATCACACAATACCTCGTCTTTGAAGGGCTTGATGTCATACAACATTTGACACTATTGGCTGACGCAAAGATCGTTTCCTTGGCAGAGCCATCCAATGGTGTAGGGTTGTGGGTGCGGCGTTGTTGGCAAGGCCAACCGCTTGACAATCTCTGCTGAGATGAGGTTCTTCTAGCTACCGTTATCAACGATGAAGTGCAGCAGCGTGCCTTTTACCCACATCTGTGAATGGAAGAGGCGCTCTCCTTCTTCTGGCTCATCTGGTTCATCAGGCTGGAGTTTGGTGGTAGCAACGGTGGCACTGGGTTCTGCGTCAATTATATGTCTTCCCCTTTCTGTTTCTGACTCAGAGTCAGAACCCACATCTGATTCAGAGGCTTTCACTTTGGCCACCAACAACTGCTTTGAGCGTCAGTCAACAGTGTTATGCCAAGGGCTCTTATGGAAGTCGCACCACTTCCCGGTATCTTTGTTTGTCTTTCTGATGTCCCTCTTTGCTTGCGGCTTGGACTGGTTTTCCTGATACTGTCCATCTTTGCTATGTCCTTTGTTCTATGGATTGGGGCCACCCTTTCCTGTCTTTTGCTGTGAGGGGTTCCTGGGCCCAAATTTCTGCGTCTTTAGTTTGAGCTTTTGCTCGATTTTGATGTCATCGGTAGGTCATGCCCAAGGACGAGATGTCCAAAAATTCCATTTCATCCTGGATGTATCTATGCAGAGAACCACGATATTTGAGCACCAGATGTCACTCTGAATCTTTGATACCTAGCTTGGTGCGCAAGGTATGGAAGATATTTGTGAACTCTGGCACTGCTTGGTCTCTTTCTTGCCGCGGTGTGGTCCATTTGGTATACAAGTTGTCATAAATTTCAACAGGGTAGTATTGTTCCTTAATAGCATCCCTGAAGGATTCCCAGGTGGTCGTGACTGTAAATAACGAGGGTTCCTCTGTTTTCTTTTGCTCACAGAAAGTTTCCCATCAATCTTTGACATGGGGAACGACTTTGAGGAGCGCAAAAGTAATCTTTTCTCCATTCATAAAGTTACGGACAAAAAAATACCCTTCTAGTAGATTCAACCACTTGTCTACACCGTCTGCGTCTATCTGACCTTCAAATGCATGAATATAGAAGTTTATTTGTACCTTGAAGGGGGTGACGCCTCCGCTCAAGGAAGATGTGTCGCCTATTGGTAGCCGCCAAAGGATTTGCGCGAAACTATCCATCATCTCGTTCCTTTGTTGCGTGAGGGATTCCTCAAGCAACATTTTGAAAGGATCTCCTGTCCCATCATCTTTATTTTCTCCTACCATGAGAGGTCGCTTGGGCGTGCGAGAGCTTTGGTCCTCAAGAGAAACAAGCTCAAGACCCAATTCTTTGTACTCTAACCTCATTGGGGACATGCATTAAGACGACAAGGAGAAAATCGCTCTGATGCCACTGATCCGGATTTTATGAGAAAAACAAAATGACTACATATTATTAAATGATGCTTAACACAGAATAACAAAGATACAGTAAAATTGGTTTTCTATTCAATAAGGAAATAAGCTGAAATTGTAAAATGTAGCGGAAAACAAGCTTGTTGGAATGGTGGCGGCTTATATCTGAGGAGAGATGTGACAACTGTGCTCATTCGCAAGAAGATAATTACAATGAGGCTCTGAAGGCCTTTTTACAATAAATAGGAGTTTCAAAACCCTAGACATCCAAAAACCTAACCCTAGGAGATGAAGCGCCAAAAGTCATGTGGACCTCGTTTGGGTAAGTTAGTACATCAACTTCCTGGGGTCGTAACTTTTGCATATGATCTCTGTTTTAGGCGTACGATAGCCTGTTGGAAATATCTATTTGAGCAATACAACAATTGCCAAAAATTTCTTGATAAGTAATTTTTATTGCAACATACCCAAAAAAAACATCGTTTAGGGCCTTAAAACGACTCCAGAAGTTTAGGACCCGAAAAACTGCTAAAAATAGTAAATTACGAAAATTGCCAGAAAGTTTTTTTGAGCCAGCTGGAAAAGGTGGGTGGCCACCGATATCCACCTGGATCATACACACACCTTTCTCCCTACATTATTATAGTAGTTATTCCTACAACTTCTTCATTTCATCAACAAAAGGATCCAACTAAAGCTTCTTCTTTTGTCCAAAATTAGGCTAAATCTCATGTGTAATTTCATGATACATACACAGACTTAGGAAAAATACAAAGAGATTCATGATCAACATATAGTCCCTCCACATTTTCAGGTGGATAAGGTTTGAATTTACTTGGATAAACAAAGACTTAAATCTTAGAAGTGTCATAATCTCAAACCTATTCAGTATGGTCGAGTCCCTTGGGATTAACAACTACTCTTGTGGTTGGCGATTAACACTCCCTTCCATTCCACACAGGCCTCGAGATCAAATTTATTTGGGTCCTTTGGGGTTACTAGTTTCCTATGTGGATGGTGATGAATATGGCTCCCATCCAAAAAAAATGGGGAAGAAGGGGAAGAGCTCTAAGAGGGATGGTATGGAAACAATACCCCCTTTCTTTGCTTGATTGTGTGAGGGTGGGATGAGATTATTTCTTGAATGTTATGGAAATTGTTATGAACACAATATATATAGAAATAGATATGATTAATAATAATTAAATATAATAATTAAACACATCATAAATCAAAAGTCATGTCTTATCTAAAGGACATGTCTATTCATGAAAGGGCACCCCCTGTGAAGATATCTAAACATGCCCTCATTCTCATTGTAACAATCTCATATTCATATACATTATTATTTAATATTTATGGATTATAACCTGTTGTTCTACCTACATTGGGTATTTACCTGGTGAACTGGCTTGGTTCACCACAGTGGTATCAAAGCTTATTCTCAATCCGACTTTTGGCCACAAATAGAGTTTCTCTAAAATCAGGTCTTTGACCTCATATTGGCCATTGGCCATTTATAAATCAAATATTCTACACATTTCAGTGAAAGTAAAAAGGCCATTCTACACAAAATAAAATAAAAAATAAAAGATAAATAAGGAGAAGAAAAAAACAAAAGAAAAGAAAAAAAAAAAAAAAGGTTTTCTTAAGGTGCACTTGAAGAAGTATAAGGGCACATCAAGAAGTTTGAAGGAAATATTCCATATTTGGCATTAGTTAAGTTAATTGTCATTTAAAAAGTGAAAAAAAGTAATTTAAAAGAAAAAGTTTCTAAGAAGAGGAAAAGTAAATATTTTATTTTACCTTTGGAGATTTACCATCCCATGGTTTTGGAAAACCATTGGTCCATGGTATTCCATACCATATATAATATATATGTGTGTGTGTATTTACCTTCTAAATAAGTATTTCACACAACTTAGGGTCATGTTTG